>MU827306.1:653308-711603 GCA_029204205.1 Desmophyllum pertusum | reverse complement strand
AAGACATAAGTCCTGATGTGGACCTGCACTAATTACAAATGATTAAATAAACTATGCTTGCTTACGACAAGCCTAAAACCTACAACTTGCTTACGATTATCGTTACTTTACTTTTAGCATAACCCATAATCGATGGAAGGGTCTAGATTTTGCTGAATTGTACTCCACTCAGGGCCTCCACAGACTAGGCCAATTGTTATCGATAACTATTTAGTTGTCGATCATAAAAAGTTGTCGATAACAAAAAAGCCAGTGTGTGAAGCTAGTTATCGCCCAAGGCCCTTAGTTATCGATAACTAGCTTCACACACTGGCGTTTTTGTTATCGACAACTTTTTATGATCGACAACTGAATAGTTGTCGACAACTATCTCTCTAGTCTGTGGAGGCCCTCAGTCCTATTAGCATCACTTAATTATTATTATTAATACATTTCTTTTGGAGTCGTTCATTGTTGTAAAGCTATTTTTTTTAACGTCAAATTCTTGCAGATACCGGCTCCGCAAGTACAAGTCCGCTTTTCGCGGGGACCAGCTCGTGGACTGGTTACTGGAAGTAGGACTTGCTACTGATCGTCAGGCTGCAGTGCATTATGGGAACTCTCTGATCCTGGGTCGCGTGATTCGTCACGTGACTGAAGCTCATTTCTTTTATGATTCGCCGTATTTGTACCAGTTCTGTTCAAAAAGAACAACTGGAAACTAAATGCAAGCGTCAGTAAGAGAAGAACAACGACCAATCCTTGTTTACTCTGCTTTAAAAGCATGTTTAGTAAGCATCAAATTAAAGTATTTTTTATTTATTAATTCAGGATGATTTTAATGCAAGGATTTGTAAGAAGTGTGAATAAATAACCTATTCCTTGTCTTGACGTTTTGTTAGTTTGAAGTTATACCATCGGAGCGCCTATTTTTTTACCCTTGATTTGCATAATTAATACATTTACGCTCTCGCGAAGGATTATTCCTCAGAGCCTTCGTTTCGTTTGGTCAGCAGTTGAAACGGACCGCTACGTCACGACATTTAAAAAAAACTGCGTGGCTCTGGGGACAAGATAAGGAAAAGAGGGCGACTGCGCATGCTTTGACCTAAAATTTAGCCGTCGTCCGTCCAATCTCGTACCCAGAGCCCACGATACCTTTGACGATACCAACATGATAACAAATAGGAAAGCATTTTCACCCCTAAAGTTTCCAGATTAGTAGGAGTAGCAGCAGGAGCGACCAAAGTAGCTTGAGCAGCAGCAACATTTCCAGTTGGATTCGTCAGGCATAGCAAAGGCTGATAAGCTTAACGGGCGCGAAAAGCTAAGAGGCCAGAGTAAAGTTGTCTCAATCCTTTTAGCATAACCCACTGACCGACTATCAGGCAAACGTACAATCTGATTGGCTACACCAGGGAAGAATGCCCATTCTTTCCTGCGCCCTGGCTACATTTTCGCTTTGAGGGAGACCGCTGACAAATAGTCACGTCCCACGCTTACATCATTATCTGCCCGTGTTCAAACTTTAAAATAATATCAAGATGATGTCGAAACGTAGAAATGTATTTCCATCAGACGGAAATTATAAAATCTGATAAATGAAAATATCAGCAAGCTTTCCTTTGTAGATACGGCATTTTGTGACTTGCTGAGTGACTGAAAAGTCTCTAATTTAGTAAAGTTTCCCCCTAATATTGAACATCACTTGGCTTTTAAACTGCCAAATTATTTTATTCGACCTATCCAGTACTCCCTAATGTTTTGTTTTCCTTAAAAAAAATGCCTTCGCCAGTAAAAATAGCCACATTATTCCCAGTGGAAGTTGAAACACAATATCTGTGAAAATACCGATCCGGGATATGAACACTGAGTTGGAGGAAATCATTTGAATTACAGATTAATTTTACATTAATATTCATCAGATTCGTCTTTTTCGAGCAGTTTAACACGTGGAAAGAGCGGGTGAACTACGATAAACTTGAACATCGTTTAAGTTGCTTTGGGCAAAGAAATACTGCCAACTCAACGTTGTTAACTTGAAAATCGTCCACATCGTCATGCATGGTAGACGTACAAGGCCTGGAACAATAGAGGGTTGGCCGGGTTACTCCTTACAAGAACGTTGCCTTGGATGGACATCCAACGTCAAAGAAGTTTATTTCCGTTACGGCTATTCTTGAAAGGTAATCAACATATACATTGTTTATTTCTTGTAGTTGCCCTCGAAATTTACTCCTAAAAATATCCAAGAAATAGTATTTTACTTTCTACAGATAACTTTATATTTTCTTTTGATTCACAATAGTCGCCATGTTGGTTTTCATAATGATCGTAATTTAAATAAACCACGTGATTTGTGAGGGACAAACAAAGAGGTTTCGACCAGCTTCTTATTAGTAGGTTGATTCGTGCTTTCATCTACTGCATTGACGTCCTTGTTAAAAGCAAACAAACGAACAAACAAATAAAACAAATGGATGCATAGTTACCCAAGTCATGATATAAAGTGACCAATTCAAGCTAATAAAATAATTATTTTAACGTTAAGCAAACTCTCAAAGTTAATTTTGGCGCGCAGATAATTCACTATAAGATCGCGAGGCTATTTTACGAAAATTGTAGTCCCTTTGACAAACGGAGAAGCTAATTTGCATTTACCTCTATATGAAAATCATATTGCCAGCAGTGTCTAGATTGAAGAAAAATAGAACCTCGTCTGTAACGGCCTCCGATCCGCATTTACATCCTGGGGGATTCCCGTACAAAAGTGACGGGGGTGATCGTCGGAAATTTTGAAGAAAACCTCTAAAAGGTACCAGAATCTCGTTTTGTGGGCGTGGTTCCAATTCATTCTCACTCCTAGTAAGAGGACAACCATGCAATTCATTTTCTGACAAGTAGTTCTGTAATTTTTTTGTGGATAATACCCTAAAAGGTACCAGCATAACTCTTAACTTTGGTCATTTTAAATTTAAACCGACACCCTAAGCGGTACAAAGCCACATATTTTGACCTTTTAATTTATATACATCAGTCACTGATAGGCACGTTACTCAGCGGCAAATGTCAAGCATGGGATGCCGGGTATGAACTGAGAGAAAAACAACTTGAGGATTCAGTATGAGAGGTAAGCGGTTGATTTATATAACACGTATATTATTTTGCAAAAGAAAAAGAAACTCAGAGACGCAAAGGATGTATAGCCTGATCTGAAAAGAGACAACACCTTGAAAATGTTTTACAAAATACTTGTTCCACACGGGACGTTTTGCTGGCTGGGAGGATTTGAAATTTTCTTTGCTGTAATAATACTATAGCTTGAAACCAGATATCAGTTATAGCCCTGCTGCCCAGTGGCCTGAAAGATATACAGCTGTTTTGAGAAAGGTTGTCGGAAAAAGCGCACGCGACAATCCCGAAAGGTAATCTGGGATATGATCAGCAAGGTACGTTTCTGACACTGTAGCTGTCGAACCTACTTTTGTTGCTTTCTTTTAGCACTCGCAACCATACGTCCATGGCGTCTCGTGCCATTTTCTCAGATTTTCCTGAAATGCCGAAGTCAAGGAACCGTGAACTTAAAACTACCCACAATACCTTTCGGGATTGTCGCGTGCGCTTTTTTCCGACACTAGGCCTGAATAGATTGTGCTAGCAAATCCAGCCAAAGTTGCTCCAAAAAAAGGCTAAAAGTTGCTCAAAAGTTGCCAAAAATTCGTTAGCAAATACCAAGATGGCGGCGGGTCTGTGTTGGAGCGAATAACCGCTGGATAATTCGCGGGCGGTATTAAATAGATAGCTGCTGTCCAGTTCGTGAGCGCACATCAATTCATGTACGGAAAGTAGAAAACAAAGGAATGTTAATCATTTGCAGGGTCAATACTATTCAATACACGTCTACAGCATTCTTAGTGTCGACCAGTTTCAATTAACAGAAACATTTGGGATAATTTGGGTGTTTTATCATTATTTGTTGCTCAAAAGTTGCCAAGGAAGGCAAAAGTTGCTCTAGGTTGCTTGCAGTACAAAAAGTTGCTCAAAACTCCAGAAGTTGCCCAAAAGTTGCCGAGCACAATCTATTCAGGCCTATCCGACACCCTTTCTCGAAACAGCTGTATACAGGATGAAAAATGTTCATCAGTTCTAGTTATTTGCCTGACCAGTGAACATTCCTTGCATATTAATTCTGATAAATGTTCGTTGGATGCCCCATGTAGCCGTTATGTGAGGAGACTGGGGATTACCAGTTGTTTGATAAAAGAATAGCCATATCATGTTTACTTCGGGATCTGTTTTGTATTGATACCCCCAGTTTTTACGGACACGTATCTCTTCTACTACAGAAGCGATGGGGTAGCAAAGGGGAGAGACGTAGGTGTCAAGTTAACCATGTTCTTTCCACTCTCCCACTTACTTGGGGAATTCTTCGCATTACTGGGGGAAACTCGTAAACCACGAGGAGGTGTTAGTTACAGTTGTATGTAATAAACAGTTAGTCAGTCTTATCTAAGCATCGCATGCATTATATTTTTTCTTATCCGAAGGCAAAACTGGTCACACGATGTCATACAGCTGAAGAAAATACTCGTGAATGACATGGACAGATAGACAGTTGAATACTGAGTGGTGTTCCTCAAGCCACAGGTTAGTGTTGTGTGTTATCAATCGACTCCCATCCTTACGAGTCAGTTGTAGATGTATATGTAAACCTGGTCTGAAAAGGGACAATGCCTTGAAGATATACCTCAATTTAAAATACTCATCATACCGCACGGTACGTTTTTCTGGCAGGAAAAAGAGACCATTCTCGTGTTTGTATTGATAATAGCTTGCAACTACATTGTATCGAGCCGGCACAGGCTAGACTGTTCACAGCCTCTCCATTTTCTCGCGCTTCGCACTCAGTTCCAGTTCGCTCGCGGCTACAAACGATCTGAGAAAATAGAGAGGCTGTGACCGGGGGCTGCTGAACAGTCTAGCACTTAAAGTCTAGCACAGGCAGATATTCTTCCCACTTCTCTCCACTTCAGAACTCATACGTCATAAGAATCGGTGTTTTTAATTAAATTTCAGTGATGTGTTTCATTACAGTAGACAGGTCCCACTGAGCAATAGGGAAAAACGTTTTAGCACTGAAAGAAGTCATGCATGTTAGTTTAATCCGGCACACTTATTCCATGCTTTGGTTCAAGTTATTTACAAAATAATTAATTTAATGTTCGTTTTCAAATTCATCTTACTTAAAAAACATTCAAGCTACCATGGCCAAACTTTGTGACTTTTCCTAAAAATTATCTGGGAACATTTTGGTTTGTCAATTGTTTGATCACTTGACGTTTCCATGGCAACCAAGTTTTGACAGGTCGTTTTACCCAAATTTGCTGTTTTTTCATCTAAATATTCACTTTTTACAAAGAGCTCCTTCCAAAATATTTACAGTTTTTGCATCCTTGCATGTTTTTATCTTTTCAAATCAAATTTAGAGATTTTCTGACATTTCTGAACAATTGAGAAATCCAATATGGCGGATCCAAGATGGCGGATTATTTAAATGCGTGACTTCATTTTGACATCATATGACGTCATAATGGACACGTGGCTGTCACTAAAATAAACATTTTTGGATGCTTAAAACACCATATGAGTTTCATTTTAATAAAATACTTTTCGAGATACATGGGCGGGTAGGGGGGGGGGGGGGGAGTACTTTCTGCCCCCCTCCCCCAGGCACACGAACGAAAAAAGCCCATGTACCCGATATTTGCGAGGAAAGTGGAGACTCTTGAGAAGTACTGCATGTAAAGTTCCATTAGACCTCAAAACTTCGGGACACTGTTTTAATTTGTAATGATTTAAAAAATAACGGGCACGTTATCCAGCTTGTATTCGCATAATACTTGTCTCATCTCTCTTCAGGAAAAATTTCACACGTCGAATTGGAAAGTTGAATCTGGAAATCAACAAGCGCTACAAGGGAGAGAAGGACAACTTCAGGATGATGTCTGTTGAGGTTAGTTGATTAGTTTAAACACACTACCAGAGGAAAAAATACTTAAAAAGGAAGAGGGACAGTTTTTAATTCTTGAAAATCTAGCTCAGGTCAATCAAGGTCATGCTGAATATTGCATTGTCAGTCAAATTTGCATGTTACTTAAATTTGAACGAAGGATAAGACATTTTTTCTTCTGAATAATTGTGCCTTTCTTCGGTGCGAACATGCAGGAGCTGGAAAAAAGAATAAATAAAGTTTTTTGTTGGGAATTTCTCCGTGGAATATGGCAAAGGTAAAGTTCTATGTTGTCATTGCAAATATACTTTTTCAGGGGAATAAATGGTTACAATTTGCTCGTAGAATAATTAAATTCGATCCTTTATTTGTTATTTTTTAGTTCCTGATGATCAGTTATGGCTTATTTCTATATGATTGCTGGCGAGCACTGGGATTGCATGATTTTGATCGTTTGTTTACAACTGGCCGCACGCGCATCAGGAATCATTTCTAGTTCTCTTGAAAGCGAACACAAGTAGACCAAGCGCCGAATATTATTCAATGAAGGTTTATTTTTCAGCTGATTTACTCGAATTGGATGTCGCGGTTGCCAGCGATCATATTAAAATCGGCGTTTAGTCACATTGGGCTTTGCAGACGTTATACAACAGTTCTAGAAAAGCATCAATCAGCTCAGGCCTGGCACCGCATATTGTGACAAGCATTTATGCCAAGTGGTTAAAACAGCGAGATTGACCGTGGATTGAAGAGGTTGAGCACAACATTGGTGTTTATGTGATCGACCACAATTATTTTCTCATTTGTGGAGTAAAGAGTGGCATAAAGTCACTGAGAAGCAGTTATGCTGTATTGTAAAGAGTTTTAGATTGATCAGTTATTGATTTCTCGTTTTTATTATTTTCTTGCAGGTTAGTTGCCGAGTGCCTTCAAGTCAAATTAACCAAGAAAGACTCCCAAGTGAAAGACACTTGACAAAGTTTAATCAGAGGTAGAAAACAGACTTAAGAAATTTTCATCAAGATTGGTTCTAAAAGAATCGCAGCTAAGTTTCTTTTTTTTTAAAATCAAGCCAATCTTACAATTGTGAAATCAGAAATTGAGTACTGAAAGCAAATTTTCCTCGCTCGTATTATTTTTATTTTTTTCGTTATAGTTGTTTCCATACTAACATCTGTTTAAAAAAATCAATTTTCCCGCCAAAAGTCTTAGAAAAAATACGGACGCTTAAAATACGCATGCGCCAACTTTTTTAATTATTTACTTCTTGTTAACATCTGTTTGAAAATTTTTATTTTTCCCGCCAAAAAACTTAGAAAAAATACGGCGCCCAAAATACGCATGCGCCAACTTTTTTTTCATATTTGTTTATGTATTGTAATAGTTTTATTCAAACTTATTATATTGTCAATAAAATAATTTCATTATTTGTCTTGTCTCTTTAATATGTTAGTTTATATTACAATAAAGACGTCAATAAAGAAAACATTTTTGTGTGATCTTTTATTATCTTAAAAATATCAGTCACTCAATAAATTAACTACAAACAAGTATTTTGTGTAAACAATAAGTGTTATTTACTTCTAATATTCTTTAATTAGTTAATCGATTTCAGTTAAATCAATAAAAAAGGTGTCAAGAAAAATCATCCCGATATATACTAAGTCTTTTGGCGGGAAAATTGGAAATTTTTTGCACAGCGTTTCCCCTGGCAACATACTCGTAAAAAAATTCAAAATGGCTTCCCTTACAATGTTCCGCCCAAGAATATTTAAACGCCACTTCGTGCAAAAAAATTGAAAAATAACAGCCAACTTCTTTCTAGCCCCTTTTTAAAAAGCCGAGTAAGATATTTTAAGCTCCTTTTTTTTCAAATAAAATTTTGAATATCCCTCTCCGAAACTTTTAGACTTTCAAAGTTCTTGCACGAGATGGCGTATACATGCGATAAGTAAGATCTTTTTCAACCGCTAAGTTTCGTATGTAACACAGGATAATCTGTCCGATATTTGAAATGCGCCAACGCAATTAGTTGTCAACAAGAATGAAAATAACGTTAAAAGATTGTTGGAGCAAACGTTTTAAATTTAGTTTTAGCTGCAAGAGCTAACAAATATACAATTTAATTACTCCTTGTTCTTTATCAATTCTAGCGACAACATTCTAGACGAGTTAATCTTTACGATATTTTCAACTGTAAATTCAGCAATTTGAAAATCAGCTCAACACAATTCAGTTGAATTTCTATATTTTCTTTGTCCTGTGTTACACCGAATGCAAGGCGGTACAAAAAGATCTTAACAAGTAAATAAACCAGGAGTTTAAACTAAAACCCAATGCCTGGTTCAAGAAGCCAGTCCCACCCTCGACATACAACCTGTTCAGTTTAATGCACCAAGAACGAACGAAGCTATATAAACCAGTATGAAGACAACGATACGAAAAAAAAAAAATGCATTTAATTATAAACACGAAGACGCACTAAAAACTTATCGTACTTTCGACACCTTCAAATTTTCATTTCAGTTCTGCACATGGAAGGTAGAGTTATTGTATTTTTTTACAAATTTCAAATCAACTTTGCCCGAACTCTGAACATAAACAACGTAAAAATTTCGTGGTTTGCCGTCAGCGTGAACATGCACGCAAAAATTAAGTTTTAACCACAAAGACGCACCATAAAAGCTATTGTACTTTCGACACCATCAAATTTGCATTTTAGTTTTGCATGTGATAGCTATAATTATTTTACAATTCCAAATCCAGTATGAATATAAAAAAATAACATTTCTATAGTCTCCTCGTTCGTCCGAGCTATATAACCAGGGTCTATAGTTATAGACCTCTGATATAGTACCGCCATCTTGGATTTCTAAATTGTTCAGAAATGTCAGAAAATCTCCAAATTTGATTTGAAAAAATCAAAACAAATTATAAGGATGCAAAACCTGTAAACACTTTCGAAGGATTTCATCGTAAAAAGCGAAAATTTCATGAAAACTGAAAATTAAGCTGAAAAAACCCACCAAATTTGGGCAAAACGACCTGTATCTCGAAAAATATTCAGGCTATGAAAATGAAACTTCTGTGGTGTGTAAAGCATCCAAACATTTCTATTTTAGTGACAGTCACGAATCAATTATTACAAGATATCACGCCAAAATAACGTCGTACTTTTAAAAAATCCGCCATCTTGGATTTCTAAATTGTTCAGAAATGTCAGAAAATCTCCAAATTTGATTTGAAAAAAATCAAATATCCATTTACGGTATATATATTTGCGCTATTAGTAATTGTTCAGTTGCTTTTTTATAATTATTTTTAATAGAATCAATATATTTGACACGAGATTCGCTTTGAATTTTGTTACACTTCATCTGAATAGTGGAATATGAAAAACAAAAAGAATATGAAATCAAACTTGATATCTGTTTTGATTGTAACTGCATATGTAATTTTTGTCGTCTGTATAACTGGTTTATATAACGCAATCAGAATTGTAAATTCGACTATATCGAAATAAAGTCGTTCTCAATAACCTCCGAACCAGACACCAGGGTTTAGTTATAGCAAGCTCCCTAAATGCGTGAATCTTCAAGGTGGCACTATCAAGTATCATTATAAAGCATTATATATATTTTCTTTATCAATTCTGGCTTCCAATTTCATAACAAATTGGTTCTTTAGTTCGTCTAGTGTTATTGTCTCCCGTGTTGTTGATTGTTAAGAATCGTGTAAAGTTCGTAAACAGTCACTTTGATAGGTCTATTCTATTTGTACCGAGTTTAATGATCTGTTTTGTTGAAGTCGTAAGTAAGGTGCAGGTCGTTGTTGACATCGGTTTGTTCGTCAGTTCAAGTTTCGATAAGTTGGTGTACCAGCTTTCTGGAGTCAGTCGTTGAGAGTTGTACTGTAGGTAATGAATTCGGCAGAGTCCCAGTCAATTCTGTGGCATTTGTCAGTTGAAGGAGTCAACAATGTGATTGCTGATATTACCGGCCATTTCTCGTTTTGTGTTCAGCCAGTCTCGTGTTCAAGTTTCCACCAGCCTTCAGGCCGATGTAATTTCTGCTCCCTGTCTGTCGTTAGGTTCGTCCTTGTCGTTTTTTTGGTCAATAAAAGTCGTAACGTAGTTATCGGTTTGTGGTGTATTGTCGCTGTAGTTACAGGTGTCTGGTTTCTCTTCGTCTCGTTAGGTTCAGCAGTTCGGCGATCGAGTACGTGTTTCGTTTAACAAAGTCGGCGTTGTAGTTGTTCTTGTCAAAAGGTATCTGTTTTCATCACACAAGCTGTCCAGACTATTGAAATCCAGTTGTGATCGTGAAGCTAGTACGTGGTCCAGTAATCTGTCCGTATGTGTCGGTTTTATGTATTACCGTCGTCCGTAGTTTTTTTGTTATCAAAATAAACATCAAAGTTTGCATTTCAATTGGACCAATTTAGTTTTTCACTTAGTAGTTTGTCTTTTTTCGAGCTCTCGTTCTCGCTCTCTTGCAGTGCCACCTTAAAAATATCACTTCCCTGGGTGCGACATCAACTAACTTGCAACCATAGTACAGAGTGTTTTGCATACATGAAATAAACACCTTGTGAGATCCGCGGCACGAAATAAAAAAAAATCGTCTTTGCTTTAGTCAGTTTTTGTGCTACGCAAAGTTCAATAAACTGCAAATTATGAATTACGTCAATTTTTTCCGAGTGAAATCAGAAATGATACGTGCAAAACAATCTGTGCCAAAAATGTGGCTGATATACTACAGTACTTTTAAAGTTCTTTGTATCGATTTCCAAGTCTCCGATGACCCGATACAGCTAGACAATCAATAAAGAACGAATTTTTAAAGCTGATTGTATCAAATTCCAAGTCCTAGATGACTCGATACAGCTTGACAATTAATAAATCCCATCTGGATAAAACCAAGAGGGACATTATTTTACCAATTACATAAGACATAATTTAGTCAGCCACTATTTTTGCTACAGTTATTTAACAATTTCAAAGTTCTTATCTGTGCTCGTAGTATTTCCTCTGGATTCAGCGATTCCAGTTTGTCCTCTTGGCCAGATTCTTTACTTTTCTTGTCCTCTGACGATGGCAGTTTTCCTGAAGATAGAAGTCGTGTTATCAGAAAATGCTCAGATTTTTAAAACTATACAAACGCTAAAAAATATCGAAACACAAGTGGCCACGCTCCCTTCGAAAGGCCAACGTCTAATAAGCTCTTGACACTATAATTATAATTTAAAGAGGGAAGGAAAACCTTAGCAAAGCTTTTACGAAATGCTATCGATATATCGCCACTCACTAAATGGAAAGGACGCTACGCATTTATAATACAAATATAACATGCACGTGATCGATACTTCTGTTTCAGTACATTTTGAAAGCCAAGAATCTTTATCTCAGCGTTTGACCACTAAACAGTCTGACATTTCTCTTAAAATTTTACTCAGCTTTAATTCACGCCATAAACTCTTGATCTTCCTTAATATTCTTGCTAAATTGCAACGAAACAAGAGATACTGCGGCTTTTCTATAAAGTTTCAAGTGAACAACAAGCGCACGTGTTTACTCGGCCCGTCGCTAACATTTTGATATCTTTTTAGCTTTCTGGACAAAATTAAAGCAATATTTTCCAAAAGCAATGCTCACCTTCGGTTGGAATATCGTTAAGACATCTATCCTAGCTTTGCACATCAAGCATCTTCCTTCAAGAGTACAAAGAAGCGCACGTGTTAGCTTACTTCGCTAACATTTCGATACCATTTTAGCTTTCTGGACAAAATTAAGGCAATATTTTCCAAAAGCAATGCTCACCTTCGGTTGGAATAGCATAAATACATCTTTCCTAGCTTTGCACCTCGAGCATCTTCCTTCAAAAGTACAAACTAGTCTTCACGCATCCATGAACAGCGTGGGTTGCTGAAATTCTACAAATTTTTCATGAATATGGATTAGAAACTGAACCCAGCACGCTTTTTGAGCCAGCGAATTAAAAATCGTGAAAAAAGGACGCGACCGTGTCATAAATCCAGTTGTTTTTGGTCTTTCAAAAGTTCGCATGTTAAATGAAAAGAAAAGCTAGTAAATCTGTGAAAAAAGGTCAGGTCGGCATAACCTGCAATCATGCTAATTTTACGCGTTCTTACCCAGGCCCCCCTTCATGTAAAAAGAATAATATAAGAGCGCGGAAAATGATCGCAGGTCAGGATAGGCTCGATTTCGATTTTTTTGTGAGACCGCGTTCCTCGCCCCACACGGAGGATGCATATGCAAACCGCGCAAGAAAAGCCTCTGGCACCCAGGGTATCGGCGTTTTGTTGCTTCAGCGCGCGCTATTACACGTCACAATGGTTCAGTTAAGGACGGTGCTCCTATTGTTACTGCGCATACGTTCTGCGCATAATTTCTCGCGTCATTAGCGCGCGCTCGAGCGCGCGCACATACAGAACATGGCAAAATCTCTTTAAGGCTAAGCTCGGCAGGGAAATATATGGTCGTTTTCTTCATATAACTTACAAAAACGCGTGGTGACCCCTACTTTTTAACTCGTGAATGCGCGCATGCGCAGAACGAGTTATAGCATTGGTGGACAATGTCACTCGGTCAATGGGCTGTAAACTTTAATCGCTAATTAATCAATTAAATTAATGTATGCATTAATTCCCTCTTTCTTTTCCCTTTTTTTTTTTTTTTTGGAAACTACGGGTTGTGGGATTCGAACCCTCGAAGTCCTGCTTTGGAACTCAGAACCTTACCACTGCGCCATGCCAGCACTTGTTGATTTGGAAGGTGTATACGAAACATATAAATACATATGGGGGGCCCTTTGTGCCATTGTTACTACGCTGACCGAAATTACGACTACTGTAGGCTCAAACTTTGCTAATCTGGCTCGTTTTACGGCTTTTTGGGCTGGATAACACTGATAAAACAGGCTATAGGAACTTTTTTGTAGTGAATGAATGCCTTAGTTTTCGGGTCAACCGGACGATAGATACAGTGACGTTTTATCTCTGGACATGCTGGATCCATCTGTGCGCGGGAGCTGTCTATGGCGTTCGCGAATCAAGGCGTTTGTGTTCCTTGACAAAATATTCAAGACCATCTTAGCGAGAATTCATGTGGCACACCACAAGCTAAGTATTTCTAGCTCTTTCGATCTTTAAACAAAACGAACACAGTACCCTATTGGTTTCTTGTTAGAAGACGGTGTTTCTATGCTTTCTATGATCAAAATCATCATCCATCCTGTGGGCGCAAAGTGTCGCATAGGGCATATTAAATTACGATCAAAATACACCTTCAGTAAAGTTCGAAATGGAAAGAAGTAACAGTCAAGAATACTCGATCGCCAAATAAGAGGACATAATTATTGAAGACAAGCTATATTCAAACGGAAACCGAACCTCGTACTTCAATGGAGTTTTCAGGACTTTAATACGAGAACGGTGCCGTTCGGTAAGTGATATTTTTTAATGTTGTTTTTCTTGATTGATCCCAATTCAAACAACGTTTGTACTCGGACGTATGAAGCTGTACGATTTCGCTCGATAAAAAATAATAGCAGATGAAGCCTCAGCTAAAATTATTTGCGAAATAACTTTTTATTTCTGCTTCTAAAAGGAAATGTTAGCATTTTATATTTGAATTATTTGTTGTTTGTTGTTGTTGTTAATTCAATATTCTCTGAGGAGAATTAAACATCTCATCGTGTTTTGTTTCATGAATAAAGTACCATTTTATCTGGATCAGTGTGTATTTTCTTTATACTAGTTATAGTTACCGCAAAAGTGCCAATGACATAGAGGAGCGAATAATTGATAGAAAGCTTTAAAATATATATATGATCATGAAACATACACGTTAAAATCTGACCGGCATTACATTGTAAATATTAAGAGTGAATGTCCCTTATAATCGAAGAAAATTGAAAAATTCGCGGACACGGTCAAAAATCGATTTGGCTCATATTTTGTCTGTGGGAAGCTTTACATACTAGACAAAACGAAATGAGGTTAGATTTTTGAAATATCCATTTTAACGGGAATAAACCGTTGAAAACCGACTGAGGGTGAAAGGCTCAAGTTTCACCTTCTGCGAACTCGAAATTATGCAGTTTTCAGGCAGTTCTCATACGAACTAAAACGTAACAGCAGAACTTATCCAGCTATATATACATAGTGTGGGACTTCCTTTATCGAGATATAGTGGTATTTTTTGTCTCGTGTTATTTCTGAAGGAACCACATCCCGCTTATGAGACGACATCTTTGGCCTTTCGTAAACAAGCCAAAGGCGGCTCAAATTAGCTTGGCAAAAAAGCATGTGGTAGTGTCTCAAAATTTCTAAAAATATTTCCAGCGACTCTAGAAGAATAGTTCTATACGATTCTGGTCTTATTTGTTTGGGATCTTCTGCTATTTTAATATAAAAACGGACCAAACTCGACCTAAATTACAAATGACGCCATGTTGAAACGATTGACATCAGAATTTATCGCTTTGTAATCAAATAATTGTTTTGGCCAAATATATCCCCATTGATGCTTAGAATCAATAGAAACGTATAGATGATGTTTATAATTAGACTGACTCTAGATATACCGAGATATATAAAATAAATTTTGACTATACATACCTTGCAAATCGCGCCATGATTACGGTGAATTACTCTAGCTCGTAAATTCCCGATTGGTCTTTTGCCATACTACAGTCCGCTTCACATTCACTCGGCATAAATTATATTATTTGCATCCATATATAAGAAAAACTCTATGTTGTCTTCATAATCAGTTTCGAATATACTGAGAAACAAACTGAGTGGAGGGCTCGATCGAGTCGAGTGACTGAAATCCGATCGAGTGACTGAAATCCGATATGCGTGATCTCAACGGCAGTAACAAACTTACTGTCACGCAACCCTTCAGTTCGGCTTTATCTCAGTTACAGTTCTTTTTCATAACGTTTGATCAACTGATAATTATAATTGCTTGCTGACTGGCAGTTAACGGGAAGAGCAGGCGCACTCTTGGACAAATTCTGTCAGTCGTGCAATAAATTCCTTTTTCCATTTTTGAGCTGAAATGTCCGTAATATCCACCCCGAGGTTGATGCAAATTCTTCTTAGCATAGCAACACTTAAAGATTTTAGTTTCTTTCTTTTTACAAGTTCACAGATATTACGATCGGACGATACAATAGGATGCTCATGGAGAGCCACATCCCTCATCACATTTGCACACAGAGCATAGAGGCGAGTCTCGGATTCAGCTGAAGTTTCGTTCTCGTCCGCGCTAACTTCACGTGAGTCTGTGCCTACTAATCGTTTTCTTTGCTGAAAGACGGCAAAAGAAACCAGCTATCTGCTGTGATGTTAGTACTGTACAGCTCCGCAAATGATCCCGGGACCGCAAATGATCCCCGACCGCAAATGATCCCCAAATTGGACCGCAAATGATCCCAGGACCGCAAATGATCCCGCTAAAAATCAAGGAATGGCTTGGACGGTGGACCAGATTTTTTTTTCCCTTTTGAATATTTTTCCCAATAACTCGTGCACGTTAGACATTTTTATCTAGTTACCTGGTTACTGATGACGGAAGTGATCAATTTTTTTTCATGCATGTATGCATATTTAAGTAAAAAATAAATTCAAAATCATTGAACTAACGGGAGATATCAGTAAAAAATAGTTGTAATTCAATAAGGTCTTTTTTTCGCCATGTTGGTTTTCGTGGTAAAATTCATTTGCGTCTAGAATTATTGCAAGCTACACCTCATGTTATATTGTTTTCAGGTCACCAAGATTCATTTATCTATAAATTTCGAGATTAAAGACGGAATTCTGCGCCATGAAACAAGCTAGACATGGAAATTGACACCCGTTACAGCAGACTACTTCACGAAATCGGCAAATAACATTTCCGGTGAATTCTATTTCATGCTGTTTTGGTGGCATGACTGCATGATGAAGTGTGAAAACTGTGAATTTTTTTTTCAGGTTCCTAAAAAAAAACTAACATCACAGCAGATAGCTGGTTTCTTTTGCCGTCTTTCAGCAAAGAAACGATTAGTAGGCACAGACTCACGTGAAGTTAGCGCGGACGAGAACGAAACTTCAGCTGAATCCGAGACTCGCCTCTATGCTCTGTATGCAAATGTGATGAGGGATGTGGCTCTCCATGAGCATCCTATTGTATCGTCCGATCGTAATATCTGTGAGCTTGTAAAAAGAAAGAAACTAAAAACTTTAAAGGTCAAATGCAATGAAATGTTAATAAGATTAGTTTTAAGTCGAAATCTTAGGGAATATTATGAACAATCATATTCTGAAGTTTGAAACGATTTAGACAAAACGTCGCTGAGATATTCGACTTTGAAAACCGCCTTTTTTTTCGCTTCCACAAACGGAAGCGTTCGGGAAAACGTCGGAAAATTGTCGGAAATGGGAAGCTCACCACATATGACGTCACATACACGCGCGAGTCCGCAAGAAGAGCGGGAATTGAAATTCTGCAGTTTCAAAACATCAACAAGTGTGGTGTTTTGTGTTGCTTTTAACTGTAGCAACTGTTCAAAAACGTCACTTAAAAAGTGAATTCACATTCCTATAAACTATTTCGCGATTATTCCAACACATCCAGGAGCTGAATTCGCAGGGACAGAGTTCAAGTCCAGATAGAGAAAGGAAAATTCACCGTCGTGTGTTCACGTTCTCCATAATACCGTGAATTTGCAATTGGTTTATTTGGCGTTGTTGTTTTGCAGAGGACGGCAAAGAAATGTACTAAAATGCAAAACGCACGTGCGGAGCAATTGGCTACTAATTAAATCTATTGTTTTGTGAAGTTTCTCGTTTCCGTCGCCGTCGTGGTTGCTTAAGGTCCCTAATCAGGCGTAAGCTTTTTTACATTCCCTAACGACGAGAAGAGATGCAAGGAATGGATGAGATTAATTAATTTGTTGTATTTGAGCATTTTCAAAGGAGATGTCCAAGGTCTTCATCCATTTTCGTCAATACCGGCTATGGAATAATCTCCGATCAAACCCAGAACACTTGACCCAAGCAAATTGCAAGCTTCAAACACGCGCGAAAACACGAGCGAAAACACGCGTGAAAATAAGGTCACCACATATGATGTCACAAAAAACATACATTCGTTTCCATTCCAAGCGCGGTCATTTCTGGTTCGTTTCCGTTCAGCCGTCGGAAATTCTCGGAAATTGTCCAATTTTGTGCCATTTGACCTTTAAGTGTTGCTATGCTAAGAAGAATTTGCATCTACCTCGGGGTGGATATTACTGAGGTCCCATTAGGGGGGGGGGGGGGGGGTCTGGGTATCCCGTATCCCTTTAATTTTTTCTTTAAATATCCCATATCCCCTTAATTATGTGTTTCTCTATCCCTATATAATGATGATACTGGTGACATATTTCCCGGTAACAAAAAAGTTTGCAAAAAGTTTTCAATCTGCTAGGTAACCACCCAGTTCGACAACAGGTGTCACAGGTCACCACAACAGGACCCGGAAGTTGACGAAAAATTACCGAAAATGTACAAACCAGCAGCATATCGGTCCATTTTGATCAGTATTAATTATTGTTAATTTGTTTTATTTTAATTTGTTTGAAAATAATATTGATTAATTGAAATGTTAAGAAATCTTGCGAAGAAAGTTCCAGTTGAATATCCCAATATATCTTTTTTCCAATATCCCTATAATTTTTTCCTTCAGTATCCCGTATCCCTACACATACATACATACTTTATTGACTTTCCCCCAAGGGGCATTTCAAAGATAATTTTTTTCTCAAATATCCCGTATCCCTATAACCCCTAATGGGGCCTCATTAGGGACTGTGCAATAATTACCAGGAGGGGGGATTGGAAAACCAGAGGGGGGGGCATAGAGTAAATTCAAAGCAAGGAGAGGGGGGGGGGGGGGGCTCAAGGTAAAATAAGTCACTCAAGAGCGGGGGGGGGGGCTTAACATTTTTATTTCAAGTACATATAACATTGGCGAATCCATACCTATTTATAAGGTGGGGACCGAAAATAACACATATGCTCCTTTCCTTCTGCTATGGCTCTGTTGTTCATTGCTCCGGATGTGATGTTTTGTTCCAGACGCGGATGTCCAACAATTAAACATGTAGTAGGAGCTCTTCTTTCTGTTCTAAGATTTTAATTCACAGGTGCGTGTAGAGAAAATGCAGGGTACTTGTATAAAGGTGTGTGTGCATGTGTGGGGGTGGGGTCGTACATAATTTTCTGACTGATTAGAGAGGGGGGGGGGGCAATAACTAAATTCACTCCTTTAGGAGGGGGGATATTAACTAATATTTTCCTACATGAAGCCCATTTTCCAACCCCCCTCCCCCCCCCCCCCCCCTCCTGATAATTATTGCACAGTCCCTTACTGACATTTCAGCTCAAAAATGGAAAAGGGAATTTATTGCACGACTGACAGAATTTGTCCAAGAGTACGCCCCTCTCTCCTCCGCAGAGGCTCATATATGGGAGAATCAGCTGAACGAAGTGAGTGCAGGCGCGAGAAAACCGGAGAGAGCGACGGCGGGAGCCTCTGCCAGATACCACACCCAATATGGCCGCCATCCGGGGGAGGCAACTTTTTATCAGTGTTCCTCACCGGGGGTACGGTGGTGTATGTATAACTGCCGTATGTCAGTAAAATGGCGGCTGCATCAGAATCTGTTCGGAAGTTTATACGCGATGTACAAGTAGAGAACTAAAACTTTAAATGCATGGAAATCTGAATATGTTTTGTTGTGTTCTGATGGGTTGATCTACAGAATTCAACATTCTCGAGACCCGCCATGTGGCGATCAAGAAATTCAGGAAGCAAAGGATTCCCCGGCGACTGAAAACTCTCAACAACCTATTAATTCTGTCCCAAAAGAAAAGAGAACAAGTAAGCTTAGTTTTCCGGCTATGAAATGTGTTTTATTAATCTCTACGTGTTTAAAACGTCGAGTGCAAAACTTGCGATTCAAACCAAAAGCTGTAAGCTCATTAAGTTAAACTAAACGCTAAAATTAAACTAAATGCAACCAGCAGGAATTTAAGACCAAAAACACGAAATACAAGAAGAACATTTACCGTCAAGAGACATCTCTTGGAGCGAAAAGTCAAGCTCTTCCGCCATTGTTTCCAAAGAATAACACACTTGCAAGACTACCCCCCACGGGTTTTCAGGAGGGACTTCGCGATCGATTCGGAGACCAACATTTTGGCTTTTTTTTAGTAAATATGAAAACCTCGTCTTAAAAATAACGATCGCTAAACTGTAGCAACATACCTAGCGCTGATTTTTGCCAAGTTTCAAGCTGTCAAATTTAGCGAGGGCTGAGAAATCGTCCAATGTACAAGAAAACGACAAAGATGTACAAGAAAACGACACAAATCTGGCAGAGGCTCGCCGCTTCGTTGATCCGTCAGTTACTTGCGCCTGCACACACCACGTTCAGCGGATTTCTCCTAAAACCCCATTGAGCCTCTGCGGAGGAGAGAGGAGTACGCCTGCTCTTCCCGTTAACTGCCAGTCAGCAAGATATTATCAGTTGATCAATTTAAGCGTTATGAAAAAGAACTGTAACTGAGATAAAGCCGAACTGAAGGGTTGCGTGACAGTAAGTTTGTTACTGCCGTTGAGATCACGCATATCGGATTTCAGTCACTCGATTGGATTTCAGTCACTCGACTCGATCGAGCCCTCCACTCAGTTTGTTTCTCAGTATATTCGAAACTGATTATGAAGACAACATAGAGTTTTTCTTATATATGGATGCAAATAATATAATTTATGCCGAGTGAATGTGAAGCGGACTGTAGTATGGCAAAAGACCAATCGGGAATTTACGAGCTAGAGTAATTCACCGTAATCATGGCGCGATTTGCAAGGTATGTATAGTCGAAATTTATTTTATATATCTCGGTATATCTAGAGTCAGTCTAATTATAAACATCATCTATACGTTTCTATTGATTCTAAGCATCAATGGGGATATATTTGGCCAAAACAATTACTTGATTACAAAGCGATAAATTCTGATGTCAATCGTTTCAACATGGCGTCATTTGTAATTTAGGTCGAGTTTGGTCAGTTTTTATATTAAAATAGCAGAAGATCCCAAACAAATAAGACCAGAATCGTATAGAACTATTCTTCTAGAGTCGCTGGAAATATTTTTTAGAAATTTTGAGACACTACCACATGCTTTTTTGCCAAGCTAATTTGAGCCGCCTTTGGCTTGTTTACGAAAGGCCAAAGATGTCGTCTCATAATCGGGATGTGGTTCCTTCAGAAATAACATGAGACAAAAAATACCACTATATCTCGATAAAGGAAGTCCCACACTATGTATATATAGCTGGATAAGTTCTGCTGTTACGTTTTAGTTCGTATGAGAACTGCCTGAAAACTGCATAATTTCGAGTTCGCAGAAGGTGAAACTTGAGCCTTTCACCCTCAGTCGGTTTTCAACGGTTTATTCCCGTTAAAATGGATATTTCAAAAATCTAACCTCATTTCGTTTTGTCTAGTATGCAAAGCTTCCCACAGACAAAATATGAGCCAAATCGATTTTTGACCGTGTCCGCGAATTTTTCAATTTTCTTCGATTATAAGGGACATTCACTCTTAAAGACAACACGAAAGTCCCAGTTTATTTGATGACAAGATAACAAAATTAATACCCCATCCCAAAGTTGCTTAGAAATCGAAGATGTGTCTTGGTTTGATGAAAACTGTCTGGTTGCATGAATGGTTGAAATAATTTTAAAATTATTATCGGAACGAGGAAGCGTTGCGTGACGGGGGACAAAACAAATAAGATTAACCTTTCACTTTCATAGTATCTGATCTAGGAGAGCAAAACCATTTTTGATAATTTAAATGTAGCTAATTTTAGTCCAAGGATTGCAACTTCATAAATAACTGAAGTATTTTTCTTTCCAAGAGTTTCGTGTATGACAGAATGAATGTCTGCATATAAAATTAATTTTATATTGTGCGTGCGAAGCACAGACTACACAAACAAGATCAGAACGTTTTGAAATGATTGAAATATTTATTTCACGAACAGCAACCAGTCCGAACATATTGGCCGAATATTTAAACGAAGCCTAAAAAGTTAGTTAATGAGGTATAAATCAACTTATAAGACCTTATAAGCAGGTCACTCTAGTCGCTAAATGATTTTTTAGTCTGTGTTTATATACACCTTCTAAACAGGGCTTACTGTACGCTTTTCGTTTGAGTTTCCCTCCCGACCAACCCTGATTTAGACGTGAGTACGAAATACACCGGCCTGCGTGAATAAAATAAGCCGCGCGGGATCTTATTGTTCTGTTTCGAGAAAATAAATCGTTTCCTCGAAATCCCTATTCGAGTCAGACTCAAAACTCGAAACTCGCCGATTCTCGAAAAACATCGAGGACGAGACTGTCAACTTACATTTACCCGGTACTACTGCATATTTCTATGTTAATTAATTGCTTTACTTTTCCATTCACGAGTTGGCACATAGTGCCTTTGATTATGTTATAAAATGGAAGCGGTAAGCCTATTAAACATATGATTAATTTTTTGTTGTGTGCAAAAGTTATTTAGACTGTATTTTTGGTATACTAGAGGAGAGCTGTCAGGGTTGATAATGGCTACGTTGCGATGATTTTTAATTAAAAAACACATAAACAGTAGTTGTTATATTACCATTTGTAAGTATTTTAAAGCTTTTTTATATTTATTGTTGCTTTCGTGTATGTCAAGGCAAATTCAAAGGGAATCTGCGAAAAAAATATGTTTTTCTTTTTTTCCTAGAAAATGCTATTTCAGCATTTTTTTTCCAGATTGAAGCTTGATTATCTCTGAAAAATGCGTGGTTACCCCCAATTTTCTTTTTGGAATCCAATAGCCCTTGCTAAGATCTGCTTTTCCCGCATAGTCATAAACCGCGCAAAAATACTTTGGTATTAGGAGGCACCGTCCTTAAAGACGTAAAATTGTGTGGTTTCTGCGCGGTAGCGTCTCAGGTGGTCTCAGGCGATAAGCTTCTGATCGTATTCATATGGAAGATTTTTAAAAGTTGAATACTGACCGACCGCGAAATTTTCACTAGCAAATTTCCCGCCCGCAACTCACTCAAGTCCTAGCCAAATAAAGTCTCAATTAAGTAGACACAAATTGAAAACTTGGAGTTACTCGAAACTCTATTTGGCCAAGGCTTTATGTGAAGATCTCATCGGAGAAAAATCTCGTAAACGTACTAGAATCTACGAGAATTACCGGGGGGGGGGGGGGGGGGGCACCAGCCCGGGCAAAACGAAGACTCTCAAGAAAATTTGAGCAGGTTCAAATTCGATGAGAGCGCATAAGGACCACGAGGGTCGGTGAGAGTGGCCTGCTCGGCATCCATTTGACCCTGGGGGCCCCCTGGGGGTTAAAGCAAAGTGAAAATACCCTGGTGACGGGGAATGTCAATTCAACCTCCTTCCAGGATCTTCCCGTTTTTTCAAGATGGCGGCTGATCGATAGAAGATCTTCTCTCGATTAGCCGCCATCTTGAAAACGAGAAGACCCGAGAACGAGGTTGTGCATTAAACAACTCAATTCACATTTCACGCAATATATAACAACAGTTTATTGTCCATTACATTACAAGAAATGGTGACTTTTATAGATATATACACGATGCAAGTATATTACACAAGAGTTTGATTGTGCACGCTGGAGTGAATTTCAATATCGTACAACAATCTAGTGTGAGATTTTCCTCACCAAAAATAGTTATTCTTTTAAAATCAAATCCGTAGACCATATATAGACAACTGGGCACACTAAATGTAAATTAGCTGGTCTAAGGTTGAAAAAAAATTATAAAAAAAGAAGTTTTTTCTCATACTCTTGGTTCAATGTTAATTACGTTATCTACGATATATGGATTTTTTTAAGGCTGGTGCTGGTCGATTCTTTGCAGAAGTTGGTCGGCATAACCAGGAGAATAATATCTGAAAATAAAATAATATTAATGATTAGAACCTGAGACAACAACAGCGAAAACGTTCATGCCACAACATGTATCACACAGGAAAGTAGAATGTACTAGCATCTAATGGGTAAAGGTACATTTTTAAAGTCTTCACGAGCCTAATGGGCCACAACTGCCGGGGCTTATCCCCGTTTTTGTAGCATGAAGCGACTTGGAGCGTTGCTATTCCCCAGGATGGGATACTAGTTTAACCAGTCTGATGAAACCTTTTTCAAGATAGCCTTTTTCGGTCCGTATTGGGAAAATTATTTGTGCCATTCTCTTTTCGCTTTGCAAGTTTCAGAGAAAGAACTCGAGTAAATCCGACAAATATATAGATATTATTGAACTATCGTATTGGGGAAACATTGGTCTCGTTCATGGACCGAGCTGAAGGCGACACCAATATTCCCCAATACGGAACCGAACAAGCTAGTTCAATACAGTTTTTATTATTATGTTTTTTTTTTAAATTTATAGTGTATACATTTTCCAGGCCACTTTCGTAAAATTTTAACGAAATTGTCCGCCAGACACGATTTCATTTTGTTCGATGTGTCATAAAAGGAATTCGGCGCAATTAATTTGTGAGTGGGTCATCTTAGCGGACCACTCAGGGAACCAATCAGAATGCTCAATTTCATTTTGTTCGATGTGTCATAAAAGGAATTCGGCGCAATTAATTTGTGAGTGGTCCATCTTAGCGGACCACTCAGGGAACCAATCAGAATGCTCCTTTTCATGATGGACCAGCACACGTGTCCTTGTACTAACCTGACGATTTCTTCCGGATAGCAGTTATTGATGGTATTGATGTGTTCATTAAGCGTCGAGTTCCTGTCTGCTTTGATCTCCTGTACCTTCCTTAGTCCTCCACTTGTTACAAACAGTCGGCGTGCTGCCACATCGTGG
This sequence comes from Desmophyllum pertusum, assembly GCA_029204205.1. Lineage (NCBI taxonomy): Eukaryota > Metazoa > Cnidaria > Anthozoa > Scleractinia > Caryophylliidae > Desmophyllum > Desmophyllum pertusum. The sequence goes on along the minus strand of MU827306.1, from coordinate 687,651 downwards.
CGGGAGCACCTTGGCAAACTGGCTGACGACATGCTTCAAGATGTTCGGTGGTGCGTCCTTCAGTAGAGGCTCTAACGCGGCAAGGTGGACACACTTCTGAAGAATGTTGGTCAGAGCTTTCTTGGACTAACGAGTCAAAACAGAGAAGAAAACGATCAATATTGAAATATTAAAGGAAATAGGTCATTCCATTTCATTTGGTCGTTTCACGTTAAACGACATAAAAATCGTAAAATTTGTAAAATTCGTATCCGGGTGCATTTCTGGACATACAAATGTAAGGGGAGTTCTGACCACCCTTACATGTATTTCTTTTAAAGGGATCCCGACTGTTGGAACAAGTTGCCGTTAAAGTGATAGAAAAATAATCTGAACCTAAAATTTGTTGAAAACCGCGCAATATTATTTCAGTGTTAACGAAAAAACTGGCTACAAATCTCTGCCATTTTAGGTTTCAAATTACCCGCGCGCCACCATCTTGGATTTTATGACGTTTCATGGTTGCCCCTTTTGTTATACAACAAAAGAGCTATTGTTTACTGACAATAGCGGCAACCACCATACGTCATATAATACAAAATGGCGGCGCGCGGGAAATTTGAAACCTAAAATGGCAGAGATTTGTAGCCAGTTTTTTCGTTAACACTGAAATAATATTGCGCGGTTTTCAACAAATTTTAGGTTCAGATTATTTTTCTATCACTTTAACGGCAACTTGTTCCAACAGTCGGGGATCCCTTTAAGCTAATTTTTACCTCTGGTGTTTTTCTACCTTTAGTAAATCATTATCTTGAGTTAACTTCAATGGTTTACAGCTAACTAATACAGTAACCGTGCGCGGAGACCCAAATAACGGCTGCGAATAAGAGTACTACAGTAGTGAAATAGTAGCCATATTGTTGGCCTCGTCCCAGGTGTCGCTCCTTCATCGTGCGCGGTGCGCGTGGAGTTGTGGGACTGATGCAGAGAAGTAGGGAGGACGCCTGGCAGATCGTGTTCCGTTTCTTGGCGCCAATGTTCGGTTTCTTGTCAAAAGGCATTTTATTGTAAATATACATGTACTGATTGCGGTAGCCTTCGGAAATGTGAAAAATACTCTTGTTTAATAAACGCCGGATTCATAAGGTCAAGTTTTAAATAAACGCCCCCGTTAAAAATTCGTCGGTCAGTTCTTGGAATTGCACATCGACCGCGCGTCCCAAAGAAAAACAGTTTTTTAATTTATTTTTATTTCCTGGTAAAAATTGGTCTATCCTTATACAAAACGCACTTTCAGGATGGCTTTGCAAATTGCAATACATTTTGGTCCGCCATTTTGAAAGCAAGAGTTGTCAGGTACATGTACCTAGTGGAGTGTATTGCCTCCTACCCATCATGCCCCGCGCTCCCTGCGTTCCCGCTCAATGCAATGACTTCACAGTATTGTTTATACCTTAGCTTGTAGGTCTTCGGAACTAGAAGTGTTGAGATAGCAGCGGAGCAGCGACTGCAACACATTCGTGACTGCCACAGCCTTAGCATGTTCTGGAGTGTGTCTTCCAATCTGACCCAGGGCCCACGCAATAGCAGCCTGTTGATAAGTGAAATAATGCAGTTATTTAGGAGAGTTTTCCAATTGGTAGACCCCTAATAAATGCTACCCTTCCACCGCGGTCAAACGTCAAACAAAAATAAACTACGCTGACAAACCTCAACATTACGCCGTCTAACTTTTTTGGTAAACGTCCAAAAAAATGGTAAATCAACAGAATGCTGGAAACAAAATTGGCCCAACCCCTCTGAGGGCGGGGAGACGGCTGACACTTCAGACTAGAAATACTGAACTTTGTGTTTGAAAAGTCTAAACTTCTCCTTTTACCTACTTTTGTTTACTTTCGCAAATTATTATCAAGGTTTCGATTTTTATCGCAATTTTTGCGTGACACCGAATTGTTGCAATGGTTTTCCTTTAAAATTTTGCGTGGGAAATAGACCAATTTCGATATATTAAAATTCTAACTTGGCTACGAGGCTTTGGGGAATAAAACAAAATAATTCGAAAATAAATCACGTCGAGGTCGAAAACGCAAAAAAATAACGCCTGTTCCACAGGCTAGGTCTATTGGCGCACGGGCGACCATAATTTACGCCTTTGCGCACGCTCGAGCATTTGACCTTGTTCAAGCATTTTTTTTTACAATTCTCCATGTTTACCTGTATATGATCCTCTTCATTCCCTGCTAACTCGGTGATTCGCTATATTTGAAAGGAAAAAGTGAATTGTCTCTTAGTATGACAATATTATTACTGGCATTTTTAGTGTCTATGCAGTATGGGGCAAACATTTTTTTGTATGTTTTACAGTAACAGCGAAGAGTGCCTTACCGGTGCCACTCGACAAAGTTTTTGATTAACTTGTGACAACTTTCTGATGGCTTTTGTTTCAACTGGCCAATCAAAATGCAAGAACTATGAGAGGCGGAGTTGTCAAGCTCCACGTGTAGCAAGATGCCGGTTTGTTTCGCCGACATACACATAACCGGCATTACAACCTGCACAATAAAATTTGTAAAACTACACGAGATCGCAGTTTTTTGGGTATCACATCTCTAACACTGAACAAGCTCTTGATTTTGTAGGGGGCAAAAACCAACTTGATATCTAAGTTCTTGCAGAAGCTCTGGGTTAAACGTTTTATTCTACGTTGAGCCACGCTTGAGAAAGGGCCAACAAATTAAAAGGTAATTTGTAATAGTGTGTAGAAGTTTTCACTTGTAAGTATTGAAAATAGTTCATATCACAAGTTTAACAAAGTGTCCAAAATGCCAATGAAAAGGTCATTTAACATTCTATTTTTTTGGTAGATTTTTTTGCAAATTTCAAGGTAATTTCAGCATATGTTTGCAGAAATTTATTTAGCATATTATAGCAAAAATTGATACAAAGTTAGCTTAAACCGAACATAAACCCATGTTACTTTTCAGGTGTATAACTGTCGACCTGTCAGAATAATAAAATGACATCTGCATACCTGCTGCATGTAGCGATCATCTTCATTTCCTGAGAGAATTGATGCTAACACAACCACTCCCTGTAACAATCACAACAACATTTGTTAGTTCCCTGACCCATTTTCTTTATGATTTATTTATGCAGTCATACTGTAGGTCACACTAAGTCTACCCTAATTTAACCCTATGGCTAATCCTAACCCTAACATTAGGGTTAGCCTTAGGGTACACGCACATTGTAGGGTTAGGATTAGCCTTTAGGGTTACATGTACAATGTACAATGTAGGTTAGGGTGACCTGTGACCTGTACACTGTATGTACTTCAGACCCACCACCATACAGGTCATAAGATTCTGCAAGCTTTTTCCAAACTTTCCATACAAGTACAAAACCAAGAATTAATAACTAAAAATTAATGCTTTAAACGATAAAATATACCGAAAAAAGTATACATACCTTAGAAAACAATAACAGACATGGCGAGTGTTTCTGAGTGGGCGGCGACATATCCCAGCATCATGATTCCAGGAAGACGTACATTTCCCTTGGAGTCATTGATGTAGTCCACTACAGCTCCGACACCTCCAGCATTGGTAATCAACTGGGCAAGCTGATTAAAAAAAAGTTTCATAATCATGATTGTAACATTAATTTTGTGCAAAATTAATATAAAGGGCTTAAATTCACTACCGGACATACCTCTGGTGTGTGCTTAGCAATTTCTCTAATCAGAGTAGCCACATTCTTTTTCACATATTCATCTTCATCTATGAAGCAAATGACAACAAAAAACAAATGATTATTAAGTTTTTTCTCAGCACATTTAGCCAGACTACAGCCACGCCCTTCAATTGTATTGAACACAATGCCCAGCTAGATCAAACTCTCAACTGTTGGATCTTTAAATATTATATCTACACTGTACATGTACAGTTGTAAGTCCCAATTTCAAAATGGCCTCCTTTTATAGTTGATGTCTTTTGGTCAGGCATATTCAAACTTAAGTTGCCAAAATTATTATAATAGCTGGTTGCCATCCCATGCACTTGTAACCAAATTTTAAATTACAAGTACACGTACATCTTTTGAAAAACTTTTTGACAAATTTTATTTTGCATCGGTTTCATTTCTTGTGACCAATCATACTGTAAGTAAGTTGTACATTTGAGGGCAGAGTGTTGACAATGTGCTGGTGAGAAATCTATGTCAACTCCGATCCCTAAACGTCAAATGGCATGTCAAAAAATATATGTAAAAAATAAATCAGTACTGAGAAATGTTATCAACTGGCACATTATATAAGTCGTGAACTGGAATATCTATTAATTTTTCAGTATACCTTTCAGGCAGGCCAGAACAGCTGGGAATATTTCAGCCTCGACAACCATCTCAGCCAAATCAACAGAGTGTTTAGCAATCTGGCTTAATGCAGAGAAGATGTGTCGCTGCAGAAAAAGAATGGTTACAATGTTATCAACATACAATGTGAAAACATATATTCATTGCAGTGATAATGTTTTAATAAATTTGTTTTAACAACATTTAAGATATAGAAAATGGCGCGCATGTTTATGCAAACACAAGAGAAAGTTTGGGAGAATTTGAAAGTTTATGTACAATGTAAGCACTTTTGAATTCGCCCAAACTTTCCAACCAATCAGAGCACTGTGATAAAAAATGTTATAATGTTATTATTAATTAATTGAATAATTCATAATGCTTACCTTGAGTTTTGAATCTGGATTGAGAATCATCTGTGCAAGATGAGCAATAGCTCCTGCATCCACTACTGTTTGAGCCAACTGAAAGAAAGGATATAATATTATTATCAATATTCATCAATATCATTGCGAAGTAACTTCTGACAGTGGCATGTCCAAGTTTTTACAGCGCTTTTCAATAACATGCGAACTCTTGGGAACTCTGCTCAATCAACGGTTTCGTTTTTTCGCTGCCGTCAATCATTTAGTAATCCATTCAAAAGTTCATGTCCGTGAATTGTGATTGGTTGACAATATTGTGATTGGTTGACAATCCACGGACATGAACTTTTGAATGATTGACAGCAGCGAAAAAACGAAACCGTTGATTGAGCAGAGTTCCCGAGAGTTCGCATGTTATTGAAAAGCGCTGTAAGGCACTGGGTTTGAAATCTTGAAGCCCCTGGTTCATGCATTTATCCTCCATCTCACCCCTACATGTACATGATTGTGTAGCTGGATTTGGGGTAGTCCCAAGATCTGAATGTCCTCGACCATGTTTAAATTGGTCAAATAAAATGGAACCCATCAAAAACATGTTAAAAATCAATCCAAAAGCACTTTGTTGGTCAAGTGTTTGGCAGAGATAATCACTGGCTCTGTATTAAGCTCACCTCAGGAGAGTGTTTACATATGTCACTTAGCGCTGATGCAGCAATTCTCTTGAGTGGCATTTCAGGTTCTTGAATACAAAGAACCAGCAGAGGAACAGCTCCTGCGTCAACTACTGCCTGGGAGAGTTCTGAAAGAGAAATATGGAAGAGTTTACAATCATGTACATGTACATGTATTTCATTTTTTTAAATCTACAAATACACTGATAATAACTTTCTATTTAAGAGTTTGCTGGTAATGGCGTACAGCACTTGTGCTTTGATGGATCAATGATACTACATGTTGTTGTCTAATCACGTACTCTGCAGTGAAACGACAACAAAATAATTTCTAACTTAGTATAAGTAACAAAACCAGACCATGGTATAGGAGGGGGCATCTCGTTTATTGATCAGACATAAACGGTGTTTTTACTAATATCATTAGTAATACAGCACATATAAACTAATGTACTAAAGTAAGTTTACGTAATTGAAACAATCAAAACGGAGATGCCGTCGAATGACAACTCCTAACTGCAAACTGCTTAAATATTCAATTTGTAACATGATTACATAACCTGCAGCATATCAGCGGAAAATAGAAAGCTAGCTAGGATTACATAATCTACATACCAACCAACGCACAGCTATAATACAATAACAACGTGAAAAATTACATTACATGTACCAATTACTTACAATTCAAAAATAAGCTCTGATCTGTGACTCCCATTTGTTATATCGAATGATGATTACGTACAATGTATACACTGTCGCATGATATGTATGTTAATAAAGATACAACTTTTGGCCAAGTCTAAAAAATCTAAGGAAGGGATTCAGAGCCACCTTAAAATTTTGAAACTGATACAAGGTACAGTGTAGTAGTAGCAATCCATCAAAGCACAAGGGCTACAGTGTACATGTAGCTGTAAATAGTTTACAAGCCAGTCCTTAATTATAGGGACCACTTGATCTCATATTTAAACCAATAGGGCAGCAGTACATATACTGACACTACATGTAGCAAAATATTAATAATGTAAAGTCGGCAAATGGTGGCATGGGTCATTACTTCCTGCTAACCTGCATTGTGTCTAGCGATATATCCTAAAGCCCAGGCTGCTGCTTCTTTGACCCCAGGGTCAAACTCTTCTAAACAAATAACAAGAGCATCCAATGCACCACAGTCTACCACAGCCTGCAAAGAGCAACGATTGCCACATTAAAAGAGAGTTAACTTTACAACTGTACTACATGTACATACAGACAAAAAAAATGAAATTATGCCGGGACCATCCACAACCATGTCTGCCTTAGAAAGGTTTCTGCTAAAATGAGAGACTTGACTGTAGTTGAGTTATGATAATACATGTATGTTTAATCATGTTCCCTATTTACCTGTGCCAGCTGGGGCGAATGTTTTGCTACAGCTCGGAGCACAAAGGCAGCAGCCTTCTTGTAGAAAACGCTGTGGACAAGAAAAGACTTCAGTTAGTTTATGTTTATTTTCTGTCTTACAAACACTAGCTTCCTGCTAGAGATTGAAAATTAAAAAAAACATTCAGATAAATTTCTCTCAAGCAGATAATTTACTGTACACATTGTACTTGGTAATTAACACACGTGGCTGTCCAGAAGACAATCTTCTGGTTTAAAACTGCTCAGTTAATCAAATAGTTCACCTTCTCGATTTCATTCAGAAAAGAAGATTTTTTTTTTATGTCAGTCACAATTCCAAGGAAGGAAGGACAGTTTATTACACGTACACGCAGTCCTCAGTGAGAATCTCCAAAAGATCAGGATTTGTTTGTACATCGACGACTGTAGCTTCTGTTGTATTCTGGAAAGAGTACACACTTCCTAGCTTGGACAGTGTTGGAAAAAAAAACTGTTTTGCATGACAGTCTATCAAAACTGGTGTATAGTTGAACCTGATCATGACTCTACAACGGCCAACTTGGGACAGAATTAACAATAGTGCATGGTCAGGCTGTTAGTGGAGGAGGTTCAACTGTAGTTACGTGTATAAAGCTCAGGCCAAACAAGAACAATATAGGTGGCTCTCACAAGGGTTTTCTTCAACTCTCAGCGACTATCACCAGTCCGGGCTAAATGAGAGAAAACTCTTGACGACTCTCAAGAAAAATTTGAGCAGGTTCAAATCCAATGAGAGCGCACAAGAGTTGATGAGAGTCGTCAAGAGTTTGAATCCTTGTTTGGCCCAGGTTTAAAAACACCTGTACATGTAGCTATGGACATTACATTTTGCTCTGCCAGAGAGTACACAAGCTGTGGTAGAATGTCTCCTTTCACAACAGCCTCTGCAAGGTCTTCATTGTAATTGGCCAGTCTGCCGAGAGCCAAGGCTGCTGTTTGCTGAATGTGGGTGCAACATCAAGTAGAAGTGGTCTCAAAAGAGCCATCGCACCTTCAATCAAACATTATTATTAATCAGAATAATAGATGTTTATCATCTACAAAAATATTTTTCCCTGATTTACCATACAGTCAAACCTGTAATAAGCGGACACCCTGCTCTAGTGTCCGCTGATTTTGGGACATTGACTACTGTCTGCTTAAGAAAGGGTGTCTGCTTTATAATACCGTATACGGTGTCCGCTTAATACAGGTTTGACTGTATTTAATAATGAGTTAACTCTGATCCTTCACGTGAGCTTTAATAGTCTGCTACATCAACCAGTGATATAAGCTCAAGTTTTTTTTGCCAATGTATGGTCATCAATCTCTTCCATCCAGATAAATTCGACACATAATATAACAGTGCTGACAAATCTTACTGCGATTTTTGCAATGACAACTGGGCTATAAGTTATATGCTTTGGAACAACTGATCGATAATTTTGTACTCGTGCCCGCCAAACTTTAGTTATACATTCGATACTTGGCCACGTTGAACGTTGCGTATTGTACATTTAAACTATATAATCTTACAGACAGTAGATATCTAAATCGTGTAAAATGCTTGTGAATAAATCTCACCGACATTCTGTAGCGTTTCTATGTTCTCCGATTGATTTGCGAGATCGGCGACCTTCTGGACGAAAGCTGTCCTCTCCTTTTGATATTTTTCGAAGACTGAGGTACAAAAACGAAATAAAATCAGTTATTTTAACATTACAACACACCAATATCTCCATATGTTTAAAACGCACCTTGCTTAACTTGTCTTGAACTCATTTTAACTCTTGAAATGCAAGTTGCTACCAAAAACAAGCGATTTGTTTCACGTTCTGATCGAACTGCTCGCCAAAAGCTGTTTTTCACTGCTCCGTTGCTATGTTACAAGATATTGAACGCTGTGCGCAGAAATGTCAAACCGCTGAATAAAACTCGAGGCGCATTATTGTACCCAGATCCCCTTCTATACAGACAAGCATGCAAATTTTATAAAATTTAAATAAATTGTGGTTGATGATTAATTTGCGCGATCGTTTGGTGTTTCATATTTTGAAAAAGGACCGTTATTTGGGCCTGGGGGAGAAGCGTTGCATGACGATCCAAAACTAGGTAACTAACCGCCCAACCTCGATTCCAGGCTCTCTCTCCTTTTCCTCCCTTGTCGTTGTCCCTTGTCCCCTCAACGACAAGGGAGGAAAAGGAGAGAGAGCCTGGGATCGAGGTTGCTAACCGCCTTAGCGAATTTGGAGAAGCTGACGTTTCGAGCGTTAGCCCTTCGTGATCGTCGGAGCAAAGTGAAGGATTGTGGGTTGTGTATGTGTTTATATATATAACTGGAGTATGGAGTTACGTGATTGGAGGAAGTATGGTAACGCTTACGGAGGTGAATAAATAAATAAATAAATAAATAAATAAGTAAATAAATAAATAAATAAATAAATAAATAAATAAATAAATAAATAAATAAATGAATGAATGAATGAATGAATGAATGAATGAATGAATGAATGAATGAATGAATGAATGAATAAATAAATAAATAAATAAATAAATAAGTAAATGAGTTATTCAAAGTTTAAAATGAGACTGCAATCCCGGTTTGGGGGGGGGGGGGGGGGGGGGGGGGGGTTGGTACCGCTTAGGGGTGTTAAAAAATCTAAAATGACTACCGTTAGAGTTATTCCGGTACCTTTTAGGGTATTGGGCAGTAAAAGAACAAAACAGGGACTAGTTTTGTCATAGAATTGGTACCTCTTAGGGGTGAAAATGAATTCGAGCCAACCCACAAAACGAGATTTTGGTACCTTTTAGGGGTTCTTTTCAAGATTTCCGACGATCAGCCACGTCACTTTTATATGGGAGTCCTCCGGCACTGCGATTTCCTGGTCTCATTCCTGTCCGCTCCAATGTAAAGCATTTTGCAGAGTGCAAGTTCTGCAGTAGATTACTTTAGTGGAGGTGCAAACAATTGATTGAGCGTTTTGGACCTGAGATGTTGACAGCGTTGTGAAGCAGATGAAGGGACAAGTGTTGCATCGTACGTTGCATCGTACGCGCGAGAAAGAACCTGGAAATTTTCTTATTGTTATTTACTAACTAAATCACTACTGTTAGCTACCCTTATTATAATTTGTTTTTCTTCACCTCCCGCCTCGAATAGCCCTGCTAATTTGCGGGAGGTGAAAATCTATGTATTTTGTTGTTGTTGTTATTGTTATGGCTCTTCCGATCAATTCCGGTTCTCGTAATAAAATCAATCTCGATTAGCACGGATAGCGGATTCTCGATCAGAAGGAAATAAATATAACTGTCACAGCATGGCGCGAAAATATTAATAGATTTCAAAAAAGTATTATGGAGCACGGGGAATCCTTCTCTTAGATCATCCTCTCTTGATACATGTAGAACACATACCCTCTTGTACTTAGGGACTGTGCAATATATGGAATGGTGGGGGGGGGGGGGGGGTTGGGGGTTGGAAAACCAAAAGGGGGGCCATAAAGTAAAATCAAAGCAAGGAGAGGGGGGGGGGGGGCTCAAGGTAAAATAAGTCAAGGAGAGCGGGGGGGGGGGGGGGGCTTAACATTTTATTTCAAATACATATTACATTGGCGAATCCATACCTATTTATAAGGTGGGGACCGACAAATTTTCACACATGCTCTTTTCCTTCTGCTATGGCTCTGTTGTACATTGCTATGGAGGTGATGTTTGTCAGACGCGGATGTCCAATAATTAAACATGTAGTAGGAGCTCTTCTTTCTGTTATAAGATTTTAATCCACAGGTGCTTGTAGAGAAATGCAGGGTACATGTATAAAGGTGTGTGTATACTGTGAGGGGGGGGGGGGGTGGGGGGGGGGGGTCTCGTACATAATTTCTGACTGATTAGAGGGGGACAATAACTAAATTCACTCCTTTAGGATGGGGTATTACCTAATATTTTCCTACATGAAGCCCATTTTCCAACCCCCCTCCTGATAATTATTGCACAGTCCCTTAATATCTTTATAAATGCGATGTGTTGAATGCTTACCCCAGCAGCTCGCTCCAGGCTTTACGGTATCTGTTAACTTTTTATCATGCAAATTGACAATCATTAGCATAGAAACTAATTAGTTTCTGTCAAAAAAATCAGGCAGATCAGGCGCCAATGCATGCGATGCTAAGAGACCTTATAGTGAAATCAAGATACATCTCAACCGGTAAGGCCTGGTTTAAAATAAGTGACATGATTGTCAAATTTATCAGTCAAAATTTATAAAATGCAAATAAGGGGTGTCAGAATGCTGAGAATCATTCGACTTATAAAAAAATCATTCTTGCGCGAGTTTAGTCTGAAACACCGTCAGGTGAAGCTTTCGGAGTACTCTTTGTACATTGTCGGCTCGACATTTTTTTATTACTGATCGAGTCTCGAGCTCGGATTTGAAAGAAAAGCTGCGAGCAGGTTATTCTGGGGTTACTGACTTGCGCCTTCGAAACCAGTTGGGAAACCCAACAGCCTGCTCGTCTCGTAGGCTATTACTAATCTCTTGGTAATTTGAGCTGAAAAGCTCGGTGGCTGCGTGGCACTTGCTAAGATACATGACAATAAAAAATATATAAAAAAGTGAACTAAAAGTGCCAAAATTTTAACATAAAATCCAGATGTTTCGTTCACCAGTTTCCACTGATGAACTGATGAACTGATGAACGTCTGGATTTTATGTTAATACAGTCAAACCTGAAAAACGGTCACCCTCAGGAATTGGAAATTGGCCGCTTAATACAGGCTCTATTACAATACAGTCAAAACGGCTGAAGTGTTCCGCTCAAAACTAGTTCCTGCCATATTTTTGCGCTTAAGAAGTACCAAACCATGAATTTTAAACCCTTAAAGGTACGACAAAAGTGCACGAGAGTTGATGAGGGTCGGTCGCTGATAGCGCATGAGAGTTTCAGGCCAAACTTGAACAAAACTTATCCTATTAGCCCCAGGCCTCCGCAATCCAGCTCTGATTGTCCAGCACGAGGCTACCAGCATCCCGGGACCAGCATATACCTATATTTGACGTATTTTCTTTTCTTTTTCAGAGATTATTCATACATCTTGAATTATGAATAAGCGCCAGGAAAAATCTGTGGAAGGTATATATTCATGCACATCACAGAAGCCAATATTATAACCGTATACAGTGGAACCTCTACTTTGGGACACCTCCATAAAGGGACACTTCTCTGCTTTCCCGGCAAAACGCTCATATACTATTTGTATTTACCACTTCTATTAAGGCGGGACTTAACCTAAATGCCATTTTTCAGCGACTTGACATGGGTTAAATGGAAATATCTCGTTCACGTTTCAAGCAATCCCAAAACTCTATGCTCATCCCATGAATCTATGTTATGGGGTGTTTTTGTAAATTTTTGGGTGATTTTTGGGTATATTTGGGAGGAAATAGAAGATTTGATGTATATTTGGGAGGAAATAGAAGATTTGATGTAGTTTTAAAATTAGAATTTGAAGTTAAAAATTAGTAGACTGACGCCAGCAGACAGTTGATAACCACGCAAGAGCACCCGCGTGGGTATCAACTGTGTTCCAAAAAGATTTTCTTTCTTCTATCCCTTCTTTAAACCTCTTAAAATTTCCTTGAAATTTAGGTGAAGTCCCCCCTTAAGGGAACGGGGATACTTTTTGAGCGTCCCAAATGTCATTTCAACCTCAATTAAGGAGACAACTCATCTGCTAATGAGTACAAGACTATTATTATTGATCAATCTCAAGTGTATTTCATCAGTCCGTTATTGTTCAAGAAGAATGCATTTATACCGGCAGTAATATTTTGGTAACCAGTTGTTGTTCTAGTTTTTGCCTGCATTTCAAAATAAAAAGGAATATGCATTGAATTTTATACTCAGGTACAGTAATTACCTAATGACGAGCTATTAAAACAGTAATCTACAATTGACAAGTCAAATCGCAATTTAAACAGTCCAAGGGTGAATCATGCATTTTATTGTCGCTTAATAAATAAATGGTTGCATTCCAAGTCAAGAAAAACAGACATTTTTGTTTATGTGGTTAATTATTAACAACACCATGACCAACCTCCATTCAGGGACACCTCCATTTAATAAGAGGACACTTCGCCGTCCTTGTCCCAAGGGCATCCCTTTAATTGAGGTTCCACCGTACAAGATGGATTATCTGATAGATTTGTCAGTGTGTGTCTAATTCTAATAATGTTTCATTATTAATTGAATGTACCAGGCAAAATAATCTGCCACCAGGTCAATGATAATTTCATTATTTTTAAATCGAAAATATAATATATCAATGAAATGTCATCTTGTAGGTGGAAATAGGTCATAACGGTCAAACGAGAACGAGAGTTGGCTCTCACGATATTTTTGTCAGACAGGGCCAAACGAGAGAAAAACTCTCGACGACGTCTCTCAAGAGAATTTGAGCAGGTTCATATTCGATGAGAGCGCATGAAAGTTTCAGGCCAAACGAGAGTGAGAGTTTGAACTCTCGGCTTAATGAGTTGTCTTTTTCTTCCTCTATGCCCGATGCAATGCAAAACTGATGAAACTTTTGATTTGAATGAAAATGAAGCGTTTGAAACTAAAGTTCATTTTCATACACCATCCTCATAAATGGCCGCCAGCATTTTTTTGTCTGGCAAGGTTTTCAAAGAAAATTGGTGCTATTACATTACCAAGTACTGCAAAATATGTTATCGAGGGAAATTTGAGCGTTTTTTGTTTAACGGCTGCAAAGTTATGGCTCTTTCAAATTTAACCCTATTCTGCCAGGCTTTTTTTTCGTTCGTGAGCCTGGTGGGGGGGGGGGGGGGGGGGGCATTTAGTGCCCCCCTATGTATCTCAAAAAGAATTGACGCTATGAAAATGAAACTTACATGGTGCGTAAAGCATCCAAAAATCTTTATTTTAGTGGCAGTCACGTGTCAATTATGACGTCATACACGCCATAATGACGTCATACATTAAAAAAAATCCGCCATCTTGGATCCTAAATCTTGGACTTCTAAATTGTTCAGAAATGTCAGAAAATCTCCAAATTTGTTTTGAAAAAAAATCAAGAAAAATATAAAGATGCTAAAACGATTTTGGAGATTTTTAAGATTTGGAATGATTTCATCGTAAAAAAGCAAAAATGTTATGAAAACTGAAAATTAAGCTAAAAAAACAACAAAATTTGGGTAAAACGATCTGTATCTCAAAACGGTATTTGTGCTATAAAAATGAAAATTATGTGGTGTATAAAGCATTCAAACATGTTTATTTTAGCGACAAACGCGAATCAATTATGATATCATATCACGCCAAAATAGAATGTCCGCCATCTTGGATCCGCCATCTTTGATTTTTGAATTGTTCAGAAATGTCAGAAAATCACCAAATTTGATTTGAAAAAGTCGAAAACAATATAGATGTAAGGATGCAAAAATTGCAAAGATTTTGGAAGAAACTCTTCGTAAAAAGCGAAAATCTCATGAAAACGGAAATTTAAGCTGAAAATACCAACTTTGGCTTTTGACACACCAAAATGTTCCCAGATAATGTTTAGGAAAAGTCATAAAGTTTGGCTATGATTGCTTGAATGCTCTTTAAGTACGATAAATTTGAAGTCAGCGCGGGAACTTTCTGCCCCCCCCCCCCCCCCCCCAGGCAGAATAGGGTTAAGACATATTTGTATGGGAAATCAAAACCAAGCCTCACTTGCCTCGTTTCATGTTTGTGCAATAATAGCCCTTTTCACGGTTAACTTGTGATATTTGCATAACAATACACTTGAACATAGAAGCGAGGCAATTTCGGGCACGAGCTGCAAAACATCGTGTTTTTCTTGAACTACTTGAAACTCTTTTAGTATAAAAACAGTTTTAAAATGTAGAAGAACTACAATTCTTTTAGTTTACGTTGTTTGTAGAAAAAATTGTAAAACGACTAGCTTTTCTCTATTAATAAAGAGTAGACGGGAGATCGGGTTACGATCTTTACGGCAAACTTTAACTAAAAGAGTTGTATATTTAGTTCTTCTCCGTTTTAAAACTATTTTTATGTTAACATAGTTTAAGGAGCTCAAGAAAATCACGATGTTTTACAGCTTGTGCCCGAAATTGCCTCGCTTCTATGTTTAGCTGTATTGTTATGCAAATATTTCAGATTAACCGTGAAAAGGGCTATTGAAATGCCTAAAACTGAAGAAAAGAATTAAAATAACAAGAAAAAATCATGTCAAAAATGAGTTTAATATGCATATGTGTATGTTTAATTTAAATTCAATTTTTGCACAAGCATGAAAACGAAGCTTGTGAGACTTGGTTTTGACTTCCCATCGGCAAATGTTTTAAATTTGAAAGAGCCATAACTTCGCAGCCGTTAAACCAAAAAAAGTTCAAACTGATCCCAATTAAGATAACATATTTTGCAGTGTTTGTTGATGTGATATCATCAATGTCTTTAAAAACCTTACCAGACAAAAAAATTGCTGGGCGGCCATTTATGAATATGGTCAGTATAATTTAGGGCCTCCACAGACTAGGTCAATTGTTATCGATAACTATCATTGTTGTCGATCATTAAGGTGATTCCTCAGAAATAAAAGTTGTCGAACGATTTTTTTGAAACTTTCCCTGAATGTTCCCTACCAAGCACTATTTCGAAAAATGCAATAAAAAAGATAGGTCACCGAGCTCGCAAAAGAGATATGATGGACCAATGTTGCCCCATTTATGCCTGTAACTGGTCACGTAACATTTCGCGGTAGCTTGAAGCAAAGTTTAATGAAAAAAACTTGATAAGTTCAAAGTCTCGACCATATGGAACAATTTAATATATAATTTGTGGAAAAAATCACATAAATTCAAACGAAATCGACTCAAAACGTTCCTCGCATCGATGTTTTCAAGGTCATAACTTGCACCCACGAGTAACGGGTTGTGCACGCTTTTAGCGATATCTTTTTTTTCCTTTCGAAAATGTTTTTATTTTATTTTTTTAACTTAAAGAGGATAATTTGAACATCAAAATTATGCAATAAAAAAATATAAGTCACCGTGCTCGTTTACGAGAAAACATTTATTTACCTCCCTGGCGAGCATAGCCACAAAGAAAAAGCCGCCATGTTTTTAATGTGCGCGCGCTAATTACGCGCGAAATTATGCGCAGTAAGGATGCGCAGTGCAATACTGAGGAATCACCTTAAAAGTTGTCGATAACAAAAAAGCCAGTGTGCGAAGCTAGTTGTCGATAACTAAGGCCCAGTTCAGACGCCGTACTTCACATGAGCCGAATCGAATTCGCCTAAGGGCCATAGGCGATAACTAGCTTCACACACTGGCTTTTTTGTTATCGACAAACTTTTTATGATCGACAACTAAACAGTTGTCGACAACTATCTCTCTAGTCTGTGGAGGCCCTAAGATGGTTTTTAGTCTACCAGGACTGATTGAAATAATTATATAAGCAGAGCTAGAGAGGATGATCTCTTGGCTAAAAAATAATCTGAATAATTCATTAAAATCGTTATTGTTTTTTTCTATTTCAGGCCACTATCACTCTGTAGCAGAGAAGTACGACTACTTCTACCAAGAATATTTTGAAGCACGCATTCCAGTCTTCATGAAATATTTAGACTTGAAGCCATCACACATTGCCGCCGACATTGGCCAGTGGTACAGGCTTCATTACCGAGCAACTCTATGCGTTGTCCGGGCTCAACAACCCAGTTTGGTGTGTAGATCCCAGCACAGAAATGCAAGAAAGTAGCTCGGAATAGGAAAGGGCTTTTATCCCGTTCAGAAAACGGCGGAATAATTTTTTTCCGATCCAGAAATAAGCCAGGTCTTTGATCGAGTGCTATCTGTTTCAAGCGTACACCACTTTGTTGATTCTGTTGCTGTTTACATGGGCATACTTCGTTCTTTGCGACCCGGTGGTTTTATAAATGAAGTAAATTGGGTTAACGCCGGTCATCCGATGTTCAAAAGTGCGGAAAATCTTTTTCAACACATATCATAATAATGTTATAAAAGAGACTCTGCCGCGGTTACTACACGAGATGAATTTGCAGGGTAAAACTTTCTCTCACCAAGATCTCGAGGTGGACCACCCCTACGGTGGCTGTGACAAAATCCAAGTTGTCTGAAATGTTTCGGTGCCGGTATATGAGCATATTTAACCAGCTTAGTGACGAGCAAATTGAAGAAGGAATTAAGAAACTCGAAAATGAGCTCTTAAAAGATATAAAGGATGATGACCGCATCAACTATAACGATGTACTTCTCATAACAAAAATTCATCTTGATTAGCACTAGTCCAGTTCTGGCCCCTCTCTGTCACGCAACGCTACGCTCACGTCAAGGCGTGAGCGCATCGTTGCGTGACAGAGAGGGGCCAGAACTGGACTAGATTAGCACCGACTGCACTGATAGAAGCACCGGTTAGATATTATACTAGACCTCTGACTCTGTATCAGTAACGGCCCTGTATCAAGCGGTCACCGTGTATATGCGGCCAGTTTTCATAGTCCCGAATTTTCGCCCATACAAACTTTGTATTTGCTACCTTATTAAACGGTCTCCTGTATTAAGCGGTCGCGGCCACCCTTTAGCAGTCCCATGTTGTCTGTCTCTCGGGGTCTGTCTTTGTCTTTGCCCATATATGGGCATATATGGGCATCGAGCCGCTTCTAGAAATGGACCGTTTTTTTTCATGTCGCTAGCCCTAGCCCTCTACACGGTTGACATGATGTTATCGCATCTCGGTCTAAAATTAGCCAGTAGAGAATTTCTCTTCCACAGGCTTTCTGTAGTGTCGTGTAAGTGCGTACATGTATTGAGTTTATTACAGGAATCGCATTGAAAAAAAGCAAAGACAAATGTCCCCACAGCAGTGAACAGCAGTGTTGTTGCAAAATGTGCTAAATTTGCAACCTCGTTCCCAGGGTCTCCAGGGGGCGGGAAGATGAGAGACCCTGGGAACGAGGTTGCTAAATTTGGCGGTGTGACCTTTGTATATTATCCTCACTGCATACCTATTGTCGCGTCACGGTAAGCTAAGTTATGGGAGAAATCCGCGACTGCCTAGGCAAAAGGTATGTAGCAAGGCTGGGTGAAGTGGTCACCGCCACCAGGGGAGGCGGGTGGGGCGAAAAGCGCTCCCTTTAGGCATTCCCGTCAAACTGCGAGATTTCAATTTGCGCTGTCTAATTTTATAGCAGGGGGCCGCAAAGGATCATGCACGACCCCGCCTGCTAAGAAACTCCGTGATTGGTGGAATGTGGCATGTTTCCGTGACACGTTAATTATATATGCAGTGAGAATAGTATATTATCCTCACTGCATACCTATTGTCGCGTCACGGTAAGCTAAGTTATGGGAGAAATCCGCTCCTGGCCCCACGACAATTTGCTAAGCTATGCCGGCACCAGGTGCAGCCCCGACTGACCCACATAGCCAGAAAACACCATATCACTGCTGAAAATGTCAGACTGCTTTATTCTACATTTACCCCTTCCATTACTCAGAACCCCATACGTCCCCTCCTACTAGCGAAGATATTCTATCATAACTATCACTAGGCTTGTTATGTGTAAATAAACTGATAAGTCCTACCAGGCCGCATGCTTTAAACTATTGATTGAATGTTTCCCGGATGCGATACTGGAGTAGTGAGACCTGTGGCCCGGGACATCACAGACTCCAAAAGGTTAAGCGTACTAGATGCCGGCTGAGACTCGCGCGAGTAATGCCTAGCCATATCGCTACTCTTCCAGCCCAAATATTGGGCTATTTCCTCCTGAGAACAGCCCAAAAGGCTAAGGGTATTGGAGAGTCCAACTCTGAAACTGTGAGGAGTTTCACCATTATTGAGATTAGCTTCAGCAAGATACCCACGTAAACGATTATTAACAGCCGAGGAAAGAAATGGCCGCTCCCCTACGCTCCTCCCGCGATCGGAGGTTCGGAAAAAATAGCCCCCAGACAAGGGAACCCCTAACGCCCGGCACGCGCGAACATAATAATCCAGCCAGAAGACTGGGCAAACATCTGGGTCGCAAAATGGGACCATAGCGAAGGCGCGGGGGGCCCCTTTGCGAATTGTCTTCGTGAAGGATAGTTTAATTAAAAAGCCCTCTCGATCCTTGAGCCTGAAAACCTGATTGCAGGAGAGCCGCCCCAAATCCGACGCCCTGTCCCCAGTGAAAAAATCTACAACAAAAAAGGTAGTATCTCTAACTAGGATGTACTTATTAACGAGAGAGAGCGACGCGCTTGCTGCTATTTTCCTCCTCAAGTGGACAACGAGGCTCTTAAACTTCGAAAAGAATAGGGGAACCGCCTGCTTTGGAGTAATCGTTAAACTTGCCTGCTCTTCCCTAGTGAACTTCAAGTATTCTTTTACCCGCGAGTGCGAGATGGGGTTTGCGAGGTTGACACGGCCTAACTTATTATAAATAGCGCGCAGTTTCCCGATGAGGGAGTCAACAGTACTGGCCGCTAAACGGCGGGGGCATTTACAAGCTTTCCTATCGCATGTCTGTTTGTGAACAACAGTCCTGCCAGTCTTATCTTTACTAATGAGGAATTTAATGATATCCTCGGAAGAGGCGGAAAGATAGAACCTTTGGAGGCGTAAGAGCAGCGAGGAAATTAGACAATTGTTGCTCTAGAGCGGACTTCTGCTTCTGATAAGGCTTTCTACTTGTCGAGGATTTGAATTCCACAAAAGCGGTTATTGATTGAAGTCATATCCAGGTCAGGTTGGATGACAGGAGGCACAGGAGTTTCTGTCGCCGCACCACATGCTTGACAAAAGTTAGCGTCACGGTCGTTAGGGTAAAGGCACGACGCGCACCGTCTGGCCGCTTTCCAGGGACGTGAAACCTGGAGAACGGAATTCTTTGTAGGTCAAATGTCCAACGTAACAAATATGTTACATACAGTTAAAGTCAAAACAGGCAGCGGAAAGCCCAAAGGTTCCATTGTAACGGTCTGGGGAACCAACCCGGAGTCGCACCCGATGGGAAAAGCAAGATCGAAGCATCACCCCTTCGCCCAAGCATAAATCGATCAATGCTCGCGGCTTGCAGAAACGCCCACCAGAACCGACGCGGTTGAATATCCGGCACAATTATAGTGAAAGGGTTATGTTGATCAATAATGTGTCGGAGGAGCGGGCCGATAAGAACAAATGGGGGAAAGACATAGAGATTTCCCCCTAAGGGCAAACTGCTGAGCGAACACGTTGATTCCTGCCGATTCAGGGGCGTGGCATGAAGAGAAATGCGGCAGACGATCGCCAAGCTGATCGCTGCGGCAATTACTGTCGTGCGACATGAGATCGAATGTGTGTGGCCCAAACACTCTTTGCACACGGGACCACGCCTCCTCCGTAAGGGTGCAATCGAGGTCTGAAAACTGCCGTGAAGGAGCGTCGGCTGGATTCTCGGCTGAAGGGACGTACTGCATGTCAATCAAAAAGTTAAACTCTTGACTACACCGTAGAATTGCCTTAATCACGTCATTGATGCTAGAGTTCTTTCCACCCTCGCTTTGCCATGTTCCCAGTAGAGACATGCTGTCTGTATGTTCATCGACACGGGAATTCCGGATCCTACCCTTGAAGGCGTCTAAGGCACATAACAATGCTTTGGCTTCCAGGTAATTGATGCTACCTGATTCGTCTCGCCAGTAATCTCGAGCCTCTATCTTTCCGCTATCCGTTAATAACACACCACCCCAAGCTCGTTTAGAAGCATCGCAATATAAAGTGACGGCAACGTGTTTCTCTGGTTTCCAAGGCAAGCAGTCCGTCCAGTCATCCAAAAAACGCCAATATTCAACCTCAGACTGGAGAGGGCCAGTGAGCTTGGTAGCCGCTCGTGACTTACGTGTTAGACCGGCAATGGCTTTGAAAATTTCGCGGAGATACAGTTTACAACCAGCTATAGCGATACTGAAGGAAACAGCCTTCCCGGCGAAACGTTGAAGGGTTTTAATGTTACTGTCTTGGATGTTAGAATGTCCTCCCTTAGCACTTTGAACTTAATCTTCTTCCTCTCCGGTAACAAAAAGGCTTGCTGAACAGAATCGCAGATAAACCCAAGAAATGTTATAAACGTGGATGGAGTAAATTGTGACTTGCTCAGGTTGATAAAATAGCCGGCCTCTATCAGCAAATAACAAAGAAATGTATGCCGCCGCCTCAGCATTTTGAACGCTTGGTACCCAGGGCTGTTTGGATGACTGCACCAACAGCTGACCAACATGGCGGTCATCGATGTACTGGGAAAGAGGTACACCGAACGTACGTGCCGCGCCAGAAACTGCGAGACCCAAATTGTGGTAAAGGAAAGCACTAGCTTTCCAGCCAAAAGGTAACGTACAAAAAGGTAAAGTAGAAACCTTGCCATTTTAGTCCGAAAAAGGTGCGGGAAGAAAGGTGGAGGCTAACATGCTGATAACCGCTTTTCTCATCAAACGAAGTCTGGAAATGCCCGGGCAGAACATATCTTGGCAAGTCCGACAAATGATCCAGTTTGAAAGGAAGTTCTTTAATCCACAAATTGAGGTAACGTTCGTCGTGGCATAGGCGGGGTTTGGAAGGCTCGACGGTAAGGGGAAGGACCAGATGGGGGGGAGAGACCTGACCGACCTCGCCCCACACCGACAAGACCACCGGCCGATACCCACTCCAGAACGGTGTTAGAAATGAACTCAGAAAAAGTTGGCGCATGACCTAGAGTTTTCGAGCACGATGGGAGGGGGACGGTCCGAATCAAAACTTGTTCCCTGGAAGTCTCCCTTGAAATGGGTAAAAAATTGTTCAACTTTTACTCCGTCATTGATAACAGCCATAAGGTCGACGCTCTTATTGTTCACACAACTCAACAGATTCTCCCAAACTATAGGATGCGAATGCAGGGAGCCCGCTCGGAAGTCATCCGGGTTTCGAAATCGAAGTTCACGCAAAACTCCAAGGGCTGGATTCCTAACCACCATGGAAGGGGAGGCCAAGGGGCCAACGAAGGGCTGGATTCCCTTAGAAATGCAAACTAAAGACGGATCGTCTGCCTTGCAGATACTAATCGCAGCATCCAATTTTCTTCTAAATGTGAAGGGTGTTACCTAAGAGACAAGGCAGAACGAGCAGGGATAAGAGACAATAAGGCAAACAAAAGGGAACCCAAACCCTTCGTTGACCCCAGGCTCCGAACCAGGTCCAGAATTGAAGCACTGAGAAGGCCCCCCCGAGGTCAACGAGGGTAGAGCATAAAGGACCCCCCCCCGGATACAAACATGTATACGGAAATAAGTTGGGATAATAGCGATAAAAGACGTACCGAATACCTAAAAAATAGAACAAAGGAGGACACTTTTTGAGAATCCAAGAAACTTTACTGAAGAAATGCTTAACCGAACCTAGCCACATTAACAGTCTAAGTTCAATTCAATCCAAATGTAATGGAACGCTAGGAAACAAACGCTACATAGGGTAGAAACCCAACAAAAGTAACGATCTCAAAGCTAACAAATAAACGGGAGGCTAATTCTTTCCGCCTCTGAATCCACCACGGGGAGCGCGGTAAGTATACTGCAAGGGCCGTTGGGTGGAAAAAACACTCTCGTGCAAAGTGGCCAAAGCGGTTGCAACTAAAACAAACGCATGCCCCCGTAAGGACTTGGGCGAGCGTACTGTTGATTCCCACGCGGCGGGGCAGCCAAAGCCCTAGAGGAGGATTTCAGAATGGATGCAGCCTCTTTTGCTATCTTCGCTCGAACTGGATCGCCCAAGAGACCGATCAGAAGCCTCTGCAAAGACCCGTTATCCAGCTGGTCCGTCCTGGCCCTTACTTCGTCCAGAGCTGCAGCGTACATATCGGCCTTCTCGTGCGCTTCGTTGCGTGCGAGGCGGACCAAAGATTGCAACAGTTCAAACAGTCTCAAAACGATCGAACATACTCAGAGGGCGATTAAGGTGTCTGCGAAGAGTGATCAAAGCCTCTTCCGTACTCCTGCGCGCTCTCTCGTCCTCCAAAGCCTTCAACTTTCTCTCGAGCATCTGTATGCGGTCAACTGGCTAAGAAACAGGAAAAACATTTGCGTCATGGGAGTCACATCTACTAGCCAAACCGCACAAGTACATGGGTGCTTGCAAACAAAAGGTAACCCTTAAATTGCGCGGAATCTCTCCCAAAGACGCATTTGTAAACACATAGACGCCTTAAAACCTCTTTCTTTTTCTTTTTTCTCCGTTCTCTCCTTTTCTAATCTCTTTTTGAGCTCCTTCACTACATCTTTTACGATCCTCTCCTCCTCTTTATACATCTTTATAATCCTTTCCAACTCCTTTTTTTTTTTTTTTTTTTTTTTTTTTTGAGCTCCTTCGCTGCATCTTTACGATCTTCTCCTCCTCTTTATAATCCTTTCAAACTCATTTTTTTTTTTTTTTTTTGAGCTCTTTCACTACATCTTTACGATCATCTCCTCCTCTTTATACATCTTTATAATCCTTTCCAACTCCTTTTTTTTTTTTTTTTTTTTTTTTTTGAGCTCCTTCACTGCATCTTACGATCTTCTCCTCCTCTTTATAATCCTTTCCAACTCTTTTTTTTTTTTTTTTTTTTTTTTCCGAGCTCAATCACTCATGTGTAAAATCCTTTCCTCCTCTTTTTACATTCCCGAAGAAATCAGAAGCTACGTAACGCAAAGCAAGTAACAACAATAAACGAGCAATTACTAAAATAAACATAAAGAGCAACGCGAACTATAAACACCAGCTATAATAAACACCCAGAACCATAGAGCTATAAACAACGTGCCAGCCACAGCGTGGAGGCAAACACGAAAAAAATGTACGAAAACAAACGACAACAAAAAGACCCATGGATATAAATGAACCGTAATGGGAACTACAATAAACACCAGAACAATAGGGCTATAACAACGAGAGCGCGGACGCAAACACGAAAAATAGTGCGAAAAACAAACGCGAACAAAAGGTGCAATTTGAATAAATATAAACATGGGAAACGATAAAAAAACGAAGCGCCGCGACTATACCAAGGAAATTGTACAAAGTAAGCCAAGACTGCGATAAAAATGAAACAAAAAATGCGCAAAGAAAAAATTAGTGAAACGCAAGTGAACACCAAAAACTCGTAAGAAACCAACGGGCACTAAAGCGTAACAAATAAACCACGTGGAAAAAGACGGGCCACCCGAATACAAACGTACAAATGAAACAGCTAATGTGACAACAGGACTAAACCGGGCAACAGGGAAAAGTCGCGGGAAACAGCCGGATGAAACAGCGAACTGAAAACGAAACAGCAAGCGACCCAGGACGCAAACCAATGTGGAGCGGAGTACATAAACACGAAATACATTAACAACGCAAAATAATCACCTCGTGCTCTTGTAACGGAACGGCGGCATCGGCAGGCGGAGCAGGTCCAACGCCAGGCAGTGGAGCTTCATCCAAAACTGGGATAACCACCGGTTCGTGGTCCGGAAGAGGAGGCAAAACTGGGTCGGCCATAGAAGATAAGGTGGATAAACTTGAAGCTTCGACGCTGGTGGCGGTGAAAGACAAACAAGCGAAAAGCGCTCCCTTTAGGCATTCCCGTCAAACTGCGAGATTTCAATTTGCGCTGTCTAATTTTATAGCAGGGGGCCGCAAAGGATCATGCACGACCCCGCCTGCTAAGAAACTCCGTGATTGGTGGAATGTGGCATGTTTCCGTGACACGCTAATTATATATGCAGTGAGAATAGCGCGTTATTCGATCCCAGCGGGGAATCGGCTTCCGGTTTCACGCAAACTGCGGACTTTAGCGAGACTGGCGTGACTACTTGTTTTTTTTCGTAGTCACTGCACTTTCCCCAGTTGACATTGCATTGCATTGTCTAAAATTAGCCACTAGAGAATTTCTCTTCCACAAGCTTTCTGGATAATTTCTTCCTACTTTTAGAGAAAATTTCGATTTTGTATCGTGTAAGTGCTCTTTCATGTTCTTTACAAAGAAACAAGCGAAATCCACACGGTTGACAGTGACGCAATCCGACAGTGTCTAAAATTAGCCACTGGAGAATTTCTCTTCCACAGTCTTTCTGTAGAATTTCTTTCTACTTTTAGAGAAAATTTCGATTTTCGTGTCGTGTCCGTACTCTTTAAAGAAACATTCGAAATATTGAATTAGACAATGGAAAATAATAGTTTTTTCTTCATACAATTACAGTATGTCAATTTATTTACGAGGAAAAACGCATGACTGACCTTTTGATCAAGAGGGGTTTTCCCATTACATTGTAAACGAAGCCAGGAGACATGCAAATAAATAGCCACTAGAGAATTTCTGTTCTGTTTAATACATGCACCTCAAGCAGTCATGAGACAAGCAAATAAATAGGCACTAGAGAATTTCTGTTCTGTTTAATACATGCACCTCAACCAGTAAACGAACTATAAAAACCCGGTCCCAAAAACATAATAGTTTTTCTTAACACAATTCCACAGCATATATGTCATTCACAATTTATTTTCACGTTGAGCGAAAGCACATTTTTTCCCTCGTTGAACATGAAAATTAACCACAAGGGAATTTCTCCGTCTTCCTTAAGGCCCGTTTACACATGCGATTTGTTGATGCGATTTGTCGCGGCGATTTAGGCGGCGATTTATCGCGCGATTCCAAATCGCCCGTGTAAACCAGCTGCGATTTCATGGCGATTTGACTGCGATTTATCGCCGATGTTTGGAACTTGCTCGAATTTTGATGCCATTTATCGGCGATTTGATACATCTCCTACAACTCGCCATACAAATCGCCGTGTAATCGCAGGTAGTTTACACTTGCGCGATAAATCGCAGCTAAATCGCCGCTAAATCGCCGCGACAAATCGCATCAAAAATCGCATGTGTAAACGGGCCTTTAGCATGATGCAATATTACATCAGGCAGTCACGTTTTTCGTCACGCAGGTTCGTGTGTTGACTCTTTATAGGACTTAGAGTCCAGTGACCGCGAGTTTACTCGAAGCGATCGAAGCAGAATTGTCAAACACAGCGCTCGCTTGTAAACAGGTGAATAAAAATTACGTTTTACTTGGCTTGTGTGTAAGCTTGTTATTTTTTAATTTTCACGACTTACATAACAATCAACGTTATCCTATTCTGAACGTATGGGTTACCCTGTGGAAGACAAAAATGCTCAAAAACCAAACCCTGTCCAGCGGGGACATTCCTATATAGCGTACACAAGGGAGAGCCCCCCACCCCTACCCCCCCCCCCCCCCCCCCCCCGAGGAAATCGGTCGCTTGTAATCCCTTCAGGGGATCTTGTTTTTACCTGTATTAAGCGGCTCACCACTTGAATGGAAACCTAAAACCACATATTATTTTACGATTTTATTTCACTTAAAAATGGATCCATCAATACTACAGCACCATCGACACCCCTTGAGCTAAAACTGAACGTAGTTCTCCGATTTCGTAAATGCTTTGTAGATCTCAATGTACAGGTAATGAAGTACAGTTGTATAAAATGATAAAGAAAGAATATTGTTCCTTTGGCATTACTGCTTGACTTGAAACCCTTCTTCGCCTAGCTTTTTATGTGTTTATGTTAGCTTGAATGAGTTGCTAGCTAATACTTTAATAAAATTGACATTTCACCACGCCCACGAAGTATTTTTTTGCGGCAACCTGTATAAGCGGCCAATTTTCAATTCCCGAGGGTGACCGTTATATACA
This sequence comes from Desmophyllum pertusum, assembly GCA_029204205.1. Taxonomy (NCBI): domain Eukaryota; kingdom Metazoa; phylum Cnidaria; class Anthozoa; order Scleractinia; family Caryophylliidae; genus Desmophyllum; species Desmophyllum pertusum. The sequence continues at coordinate 661,111 of MU827306.1, read as the reverse complement.
GGTCAGTTCGACTGTACTTATTTACCGATCGAGCTATTGGTGGTTTTCATCAACATTACAAAAACTGTTTGCTTGCATGAACAACATCAGAAATGAACAGATAAAAGAACTGGCAGAAAGAAACTTTTTGTCCAAATTATAGCTTTGTAGCGTTTTTCATAACCGAGTTAACGTTATTGCCCAACTAATTTTCAGAAAATTACAGTATTTAGTATGCCGCCGGCAATGTTTGTGTCCTTCAGAGGGGCACAAATATGGCCGCCATAAAATTGCACAAGAAGTAGAGTAGATTCTACCGTCAATATCATTAGCTTTCACTTCAAATCTGTTTTAGACATCACTTCTAAATTATTATCACGTCTAAAAATTTAAATATGATATAAAAATATCCGTGTTTTGTGAGAGTTCAGAAACAGGTCCGGGACGTCACATTTCAAATAGCTTTATTTCCAAAAGGAATCACTGGATCGATACCAAATTTTGTTTAGAGATTAATGTTTTCCATGTCTAGAAGATATAAAAAGAAGAGCTTTGTAGGATTAACAGTTTATATTTTAGAATTTTGATGACCGTCAGATGAAACCATCTGATGTCATCAAAATTCTAAAATCTAAACTGTTAATTCTACAAAGCTATTCTTTTCACATATTCTAGATATACAAAATATTAATCTCTATGCAAAGTTTGGTATCTATTCAGTGCTTCGTTTTGAAAATAAAGCATTTTGAAATTAGTGATGTCCCGGATGAACGTGTTTCTGAACTGTCACAAAAACGGATATTTGTATGTCATTTTTAAATTTTCAGATGTGATAATAATTGAGAAGTGATATGAGAGAGAGAGAGAGCTTTGAAGCGAAAGCTGGTGATAATTGCTGGTAGAATCTACTCTACTTCTTGTTCAATTTTTATGGCGGCCATATTTGTGTTCCTCTAAAGGACACCAACATGGCAGCTGCATACTAAGTGAAAATTATTTTCGTAATAACTCCGTTACGAAAAACGCTACAAAGCTATAATTTGGACACGTTGTTTCTTTCTTCCTGTTCTATAAGCTGTTAATTATCGGATGTTGTTCATGCAAACAAATATGTTTTGTAACATTGATGAAAACCACCAATAAAGCTTTTATGATAAATTGTGTCAGTTGCACTCGTAATAAATTTTTTGCCTGACAAATGGTCAAAAACGCCTGAAGCAGACAGATGTTTCAGTCTCACGCTTCTCAGAGATGTGTTAAACTGACTCTCGAACAGAATTAACTACGTTAAAAGGAACTGTGCATAGCGCATCCGAGACAAACTGCATCGACACAATCAAAAACTCCACCTTTGGACCCGGTTGAAAACTCTGTGTCTGGCAAGGAATCGAAATATTCACGAGTAAGAAAATGGTGTGATTTTTGTTTTTGCTATTAATTTTTATTTCGCAATAGAAGCTGTCCGATGCTGAGTTGTAAAAAGCGATGTAGGCAAGCGCTTCAAATCTTTGCTGAAGAAACTAAAACATATTTTGAGAATGTTTTATCGCGCCAGGCAAACGAGGAACGAAATAGTGCCACTGCATACGGCAAACGTCCCGGAGGAAACTTCTCATTTTCACAAGGCCAGTATGTAGAAGCAATTTGTAGTTATGTAGCTGTCTCGTCCAGAAAACGGCTCTGCACCTGCCGTGCATGTGACACTAAATTTTTTAATTTTCACGATCCGCAAAATTCCAGCAAAAAAAAAATTTCCTGCAAAAAAAAAAAATTTACTCCGTACAAAAAATCACCTAGTGTAACAGCGCGGGGAGAAAAAATAAAAGTCGGCGCAAAATAAAAGTTTTGAGCTTTTTCCCCGGGTTATATCCTAGCTCTTATGAATTTCTTGTCCTTTATTCCTTTCTTAGTAACTATCATATCAAACAGCACAATGATGTTGAGATAAAATATCACGGTTTAAATAAAAAAAAAAAAAAAAAAATAAGAGTAATGGCTATGCGACTCACGGAACGAGATTATGTGCTTGCCGAGTGAGAATTATTACACGACTAAAGACAGTTGATCACTTGACAATCAGAATGCTTTACTGCCGGTCGGATATTTTCTAATTATTTTTTTCTGAAGTAATATATCAAACACGAGTGCGAGGGTTCTCAGGGGCGTAAATAGACAATTTTTAGCAGTACGCACAAAGTCAGTGAGAGATTATTAAGTTTCACGCCGAAGGCGTGATACGAGCACCGTAGGCGCGAACTTCTAAGGGGGTCTGGGGGCTTCCTTCCCCGGAAATGTTACCCTCTAAAACTGAACGCCATTTCCTGCATTCAAGAGACTGAAAAGGGTTTGTGAAGTCAATATATAAACTGTGGAGTTTACCTTAATTCTCAACCAGAAAACCAAAATGTTTTATATTATTTATTACATTGGAACACGTGTTTTCGTTTACTTCTTCACTTTTATAGGCATCGCATTCGGTAAATATTTTCCGTAAGGCAATATATGTACTGATAGAGAAACATAATAACGCGTAGAAAAATTACACGACTTTACCCTTTGCTTTTCTTCTATAATGTAAAAAAAAATCTGGGAAATTCTGGTACGCACTTGCATACTTCGCGTAAAGGCAGATACGCCCCAGAGAAACAGATGATGCGGCCGAGGGCTTTTATTGTTTCTCGGTGTTTGGATACCCTGATGAAACCCTCGCACTCGTGTTTGAAAAATTACTTCTCAAACGAATGGTGAGCTATTTTTTCATTTTGTTGGTTAAAAAATAAAGAAAATATACGGTGTAGTGTTTGATAAACAAGTGCGTGATAGAATGAGCAGATTAGGTAACTTTTTGTAGAGTACGATTTTGAAGCTATTTGAATATCGCATTTAGTTTTTGGCCGTTATGGCTGTGTGGGTAGCAGATTTAATTAATTTCGGGCGGCAAAAACTTATGACGAGGTGAAAATTCTGTTCCGAAGTCGACGTCTGTTTACATGAATAAATGGCCGTTGAGATTTTTCGCGAATGGCAAAATTGTCGGGATGTTAATCCGCTCGCTACACGGGGAGGTACTGTTGTTCAATACTCTTAGAATTTATTTCTTCGTCAAGCACAGCATCTACATTCAGCGTCAACTACTGACACTCTGATTTCTTCTAACTTACAAGTTGGAGTGCGCTTAGCTATATACCAAAATTAGAGACATGTTTGGGTTTCGGACCGTGAGAACTTAGGGTTACTAAGGAAGGAACAAACCAAAACAAACCCAAGCATACCTCCATAGATAATACAAACCCAATTCTTTGTTTTCATCTGACGTAATCAAAAATTCTAAAATCTAAACAGTTAATCCTACAAAGCTATTCTTTTTATATCTTCTAGACATGGAAAATCATTAATCTCTATGCAAAGTTTGGTATCGATCCAGTGATTCCTTTTGGAAATAAAGCTATTTGAAATTTGTGATGTCCCGGATGAACGTGTTAATGAAATGTCACAAAAAACGGATATTTTATATCATTTTTAAAATTTCAGACGTGATAATAATTTAGAAGTGGTGTCTAAACAGATTTGAAGTGAAAGCTAATGATATTGACGGTAGAATATACTCTACTTCTTGTGCAATTTTATGGCGGCCATGTTGGTGCCCCAGAGAAGGGCACCAAGATGGTGGCTGCATACTAAACACTGTAATTTTCTGAAAATTAGTTTTGGCAATAACTCGGTTATGAAAAACGCTACAAAACTATAATTTGGACAAAACGTTTCTTTCTGCCAGTTCTTTTACCTGTTTAATTTTCTGATATTGTTCATGCAAGCAAACAGTTTTTGTAATGTTGATGAAAACCACCAATAAACCGTTATATTTCAAGGAACGAATCAAAAGAGGATAAAATAATAACGTTAGAAGAACAAGTCCAAAGTCTTTGTTGTTCTTTATGCGATGTTATTGAACTACGTGAGGTCCGTATATTGGAGAAATATTGGTCGAGTTCTTTTTTTGCATTCGGTTCGGTCCATAAACTTGCAAAAAAAGAACAAGTCAGTCTCTTGGTAGTGAATTATAACAAACGAATTTCGTGATTTGCGCATTTAGCACTTATTCGTTTGAACTTTCATTTCAGAATGACGTGGATAGTGTTGCTTTGTTTACCTTTCGTTTGCTGGATGCAGAATGGCTAAGTTTGTTAAAGAGGAAGGTGTGGCACTAGAGAATCACGTGATAACAACTGTGACAGCCACTGAACCGTTTACGTGTAGCTTGGCAATGTGTGGATACACCGCTGTGGTTTCTCTATGAACGCGAGAAAAAACTACAATCAGGATCGGTCACGTGTGAGCTGAACAATTCTAGCAAAAACTGCTGACCGACAAGATTTGATGCCAAGAGTCGGAAGTCAATACCATCAAATGGCGGTAAGCGAAGCAGCCTTATATTTTCTACAGATCTAGCCTGTTCCAGGCGTTTCGGATATTGGGGGAGCGACGCGAAAAGACGCGAGAAGCGCGAAGAGCGGCGAGGAAAAAAAAGGCGAGGGGGTTGGGGAGAGGGCGCGGCCTTTCGCCCGCTCTTCGCGCTTTGCGCGTCTTTTTCGCGTCGCTCCCCCACTATCCGAACGCCTGGAACAGGCTACTACAAGTCACGATAAAGTCAAGGGGAAAAACATTTTCAATGCAAGAGAAAGGTCAGGGGCAGTTATCATCAGGTCAAGGGAATTCTATATTTCTTGTCGGAGTCAGGGAACGTGCTGTGATAACGAGTGTTCTTGATAACGTTTGTCTTCAATTATGGTCAGTGAAAATTGTTTTTTCTGCAAAAGAACGTAAAGCAAATTTGTATATGTAATAGGACTACAAACTGTCCAATTTGGAAAATAATTTGATGATAAAAATTCCGAGGACTACAAAATTTGGCAGTCAGAGGAATTTTTTTGAATCCAATTATTTCCCAAATTGGACAGTTCGTAGTCATGTTAATTATATTGAGCACGGGAACTTGTGCTGTCCAATTTGGGAAATAATTGGATAGTTGCTTGAATAGGATTTTACAGTAGCAATATAATTAAAAGCATAATTTGGCTACTTTCTATTTGATCAGTGAAAATTGTTTTCTGGTCAGAGTGAAAAGTCAGGGAAATTTTGTTTTTCCTCATGAGTGGCCGTACGGCACATGACCTTCTTTTACTGACTTCCATCTTGCTTCCATATATATATTTCATCAAGAATCTTGATTTTTTTTAAAGTTTGTAGCTATGCGACTTACTAAATTCTCTGTATAGTAAAGTAAGTAAGTAAGTAAGTAAGTAAGTAAGTAAGTAAGTAAGTAAGTAAGTAAGTAAGTAAGTAAGTAAGTAAAGACTTTATTTAACGAGGGTAGCACTAAATTAAAATAGTTAAAAAAACTAACAAACCAGACCAGTGGCCCTAAATAGGCCCTAAATAGGCTCGCAGAATATAGACAGATCCGTATACAATGTAATAATAATTTTGTCAATCCTTGATTGAACTGACGGTTTATCTGTTTTTACCTTTAGGAGGTTGATCACTGTACAGTAGAAGACTGTATCTATAAGGATGGTAATATAATCTGAAAATGCAAACTAGTACAGCGGACATAGCATTGGGCAGATTTAATGGCCAATGTTCCGACTAGTAGAACTAGTCTTCTGAGGTCTTTAATATGCACCATGCACTTGGGGGCGAAGACGTTAGGTCCGTTAGCATGCAGAACTAGTCTTCTACGGGGTCAGAGCTAGATAGAGTGATGACTATAAGACATGTTCTACTCATCGAAATACTGGCCATTATGAAATTTGCCCAATACTATGTCCGTAGTACAAGCTTACATTTTAACTTATTGTTGCTATTCATACTTCGAATGAGTCCTAATACGTGCATCTCCTGTTTACGAGAGATCGGGCATAGAAATAATGCGTTTAGTTTTTTCGTGCGTCGTGTGGACATGATATATTCAGTATATATATAGACTATTGTATTTATCTTATTAACCAAGCGTGAGGGGCGTAGTGGTACAACAAACACCTAGGACCGATAATTCTCCCGGTACTGTCCCGGAGCAAGCAAAGGTGTTTGATAAAAAAAAGAGCGAAATCATTTGCATAAAATTTATTTTTTATTCTTTTTCTTTTCAGCTCTTCCGGCTGGCTGGTATAAATTCGGTTTTCCAAGCTTATCAAGTTATTTCCAGAAAGGAGGACCTGGGGACAAGCACGGCACTCCTGTCAGTTGATTGGTGGGAGACCTGATGCAATCAATTCGTGAAGACGAAAAATGAGTTTATTTCTCATTTACTTGGCCAAATTAAAATCAAAGGTTAATACTGAGCTTGTATATATTGTTGCATCACTTACATGAAATGGGAACCGGTTCTCACGATACAAAAAACACTCACATTCACACTAACTATCTACTGCCCGAAAACGTTGCCCTTTGACCCACACCTTTGATTAAGGTCACAGGTGACAAAGGCCCGTCTTTACCATACATTTGACGCAGGTCACCGAGGTGGACAAAGGTCGTCTTTGACTTTGGTTAAAGATGGTACGTCTTTGATCTTAGTCAAAGGTGGAACAAAGGTGCTGTGCCAAATTTTGACTTTGACTGGGTCAAAGGTACTTTTGACTGCGGTCAAAGCTGTTACTAACTTTTTACTAACTTTGACGCACGTCAAAGCTTGTCAAAGACGATATCAAAGGTGTTGTTTACCTTTGACCCACTGTGTCAAAGATAGTCGTCCATCTTTGTTTCACTTTCATGTGACGCGAATCAAAGATGAGACAAAGCCAACAATGTTTACTGTTCAGTGAAAAGTCAGACAATGTCAGGGAATAGATTATCCATGGATGACATCATGCATGGGCCACAAACCATGAATTGTCCAGTCAAACAAACAGTGCTAAACAAATGCATCTAATGTGTTTTATAATTGTTTAAAGGTAAAGGCTCAAACCAGATTACAGCGCACTGGGAATCCTAGATGGAACTGATAATGATGTCAGGTGAGCATTAGTACAAGTCCAAAAATTTCCAACTAAAAATTAACCTTAGCAAGGAAAACTTCCCCGAGGCAAAGAAATAAATTTGACCTTGGTGGGTTAATCTTCCGTTTCGTCGTTTTGTTTCAAATCACACCGTGGTCTTACAGTGCGACTAATCGAACCGAACCGCTTGGAAGAAACCGTCGTTTATTGAGAACAAAGATGGCAACCTTTTTTTCGTAACTGACCAATAGCGTTGCGGCATCCAGACGAAAGTTTCTACAACAATTTTTTTTTTTGGCCTTGTGCTCATCCCCAGGTTCTCTCTATGTATCACTTTTCACTGCTCATTTCTCCGATACTCTAGCAAACAACAAGTAACTACTGTATTTTATCCTTTCAATAGTCTCATAAATGGTGCAACATATGAAAGAGGAAGACGGTGCAAAATCCTTGCACCTCAACGGCTCAGGAGAGTAACGCCCACAACCCCAAGCTGTTGACTTTGGAAAAAACTAAAGTTTCACCATCGCCAGCTGGGTAAAAACTACAGACTCCCGTTACTTCTCAATCGACAATTTACTCCCGGACTGGTCACCTTCCTCGACAATTTCATTGTCCCGATGCATACTCGACTGGGGAACTTCTTTTCGGAGGGATCAACAACAAAACGGGCTATATAAGCCCATTGGTTTTGCTGCAGGGTAAGATAGTTTAGTTTAATACAGACAAATAAGTGAAATTTGGCGGGGACAAAGCCATTCATGTCCGCCTTAGAGAGGTGTCCGCCTTACAGTGGTGGTCCGCTTAGAGAGAGTTGACTGTATTC
>MU827306.1:596513-652808 GCA_029204205.1 Desmophyllum pertusum | reverse complement strand
TGGGGTCAGACAGTACAAGAAGAGGAGAACGATCTAGTTTTGGGGATTGAGTTGTGGGGTGCCTTGGGTCAGACCAGGGAGAACCTTATTTTGACTGCAACTTCTCCCATCAAAATAGACTCAATTATATTATAATACAAAGAAAACTTTTTCATGATGCACAACATAGTGAAAACAGCCAACTTATATTTTATTTTATTATAAAATAACAGCGTTGTGGAAGTTTACAGGTGATGAACACGAGACTTATACCTTTCACACACAATGATTGGTAAACATACATAGATAATTTTGATGTCTCGTGAGCATTTGAGATGGTGTACAGGAAGCTAGCGTCTGTTGCCCTGTGCACCTAAAAAATGAAAACAAGTTTTTAGAATTTATTATATTATTATATGTCCAATAATAGCACATAAAAAAAATTAATTATGCTCATTAATAGCACATGAAGAATTATTAATTTTACAAGTCATGATGCACCAATAATATTACCACATGTCACACAAATCTACAAATGGCGAACCTTCGATTAAAGAGATTTTCAAGCCAAAGGAGAGAATGAAAATGATTCCCTTGATGATGAAAATGGATGGCCCACTTGATGAAAATGACTCGCTTGATATAACAATCATTTGATGCCTTTTTAACTTAATTATCTTTTCATAAAAAGCGAAGATCTGATCCGGTGTAAAGGGGGTCCAGTCTTTTTTCTCTCTTGAAAATACGCTATGCCCTGGAATCCTCCCCTGGCTATGCCCCTGGGAAGGGGTTCTGATAATCAATGGATGTCCCATATTTCCAGGATGAAAATGTATTAGCTTTATGCGTCACCCCCGGAGGACCCACAGGGACTCAGGGTTTGATTCGGCATTTGGACAAATCCCCAGGGTCCCCAGGAGTGACACCCTGGGGAAGCCACTGATTGATGCATTATGAAAACATTGCATTAATATTTAACAAATAAAGAAGCCAAAACCATGTATTATACTGTCATAAAACACGACGGGAATTTGAGAACACGAGAGAAATTGGGATAAAGTAGTGTTTTCTTTACAGTCATACTTCATTACAGTGCTCTCTTGCAAGAGATCGCTCTAAACGTTTTACATGTAACATACATTTTTGTATTTCTATGCTTCTATGCTTCACATCACTATTTTCGAAAAACGAAAAACACTCCACTTCCCGAACACATATGATGCTGCACTATGCACTTCAAGCTACATGATTCAAAATAAATTCAGTGTTCTGGAGAATAATATCGCGAGTTACTACAGTATGGAGGGTAAAATTAGTAAGACGGTGAGGGACCTGTAAGGGAAACCAATTTTATTCGAGTAAGCGGGAGTGAAATCGATATGATTTTGGATCGAGTTTAATAGCCGATTGGGTTTGCATTCAACATCGCGATCGCGAGTCAAATGTAGTACCAGGGCGGGAGAAGACTACATTTTAGCGCCCTGGTAGTACAGAACAGATATAGCTTGACAGGTAAAATTATGATAGAAAATTAAAGAAAGTTAGAGAAGAGAGATGACTGTACGTAGGCTGAAACTGAGCAGCAACTATAAACCTTCGAATTCCATAGTATTAAAAAAAGCTTACCTTGCACACTTTACGCATGAGGACTTGCTTGTCGTCTTACGGAAAACGGCTATTGTTTACCAACAAAATTTAATACAGTCGAACCTCCACTACGGCCAGGATTTTCTGTCCCTTCTGTGCGCTGATCGTACGCGTCCTGATTCATACACTTTATACTCCGATTGAATCCTCCCTTCGACGTTCAACGGCCACCTCTCTACAACGGCCAGTTAATAATTCTGCCCCATAGTGGCCGTTGTCGAGCGGTTCAACTGTTCTTAGGTCTGTACTTATATTAGTGATCTGAAGTTCGAGATCATGCCATGCATGGGCGCCATGTTGTAAATATAAAACAACAGAGCTAAACAACAGTCTCTTCGGAAAGCGTTCGCACTGTTCTCTGATTGGACAATAAGAATCGGAATCTCTTCGGGTGCGCATACGAAAATTGACCAAATTTGGTACTTATTCCCCCGACTGCATTAGTTTTGTCACACGGTGAAAATACAATTTTGCTGTTAGCTGTATGACGTCATTTCCCCCCATAAAACGTTATTTTTTTATAAATCGAAAAAACAAAAAACATACATGATTGGTTGGAAATTACAATTGTCTGTTGTATGTTGCAAAGTTTGTTTTAGATTCATAACGGAATTAAAACACAAATTAAAGTAAGTTTCCCTATATCATTTTTGGCCGCCAGCTGACCAAGGCTCACCGCTTCCCACCACAGCCTACGACCGCCACCACCGGCCACCACCGCCACCACCACCACCCAGACCACCACCAACACCACCACCCGCCACTACCACAATTATATTCACGTTAAGCTTCGGGGGGGGGACGGAGCTGAAAATTATATTGTTTACGAACCTTCCCTTTATTCTAGTAAGCTTGTGTCACTGACAGAATAATATCACTTTCTCATAATGTCTACCAAGGGGCTTAAAAAATATACCATCAATTTCTTTTTACAATATTCTCATTTCATCGACAAATCTTGTCCTAGCAGTATGCGGGATGTTTTGTTGTTCAAAAACTTGAACCTAAGTTATATGGGCCTTAGCTCCCACGAGACTCCCTGGTAGTCTCAGTGGTAGAGCGTCCGACCGGTGTGCGGAAGGTTTCATCAGGTTAGACTCCTGTTGGGGGAACTCGGAATTTTGTTTACGACAACACCACCAACCTAGAGCCACAGCTATAATTTTGGGAGGGGTATGGTCTAATTCAAAATATATTTTATGGCTGATGTAGCTTATAAAAAACGTATATCTGGACAAATATTTTACGGTGGAAAAATATTTATTTTTTTGATGTTTTACGAACTTTGTTGCTTGAATATATAACGATTTTCTTTTCGAGAGGGACTGGGACCTAGAACAAAAATTGGTAAATAAAAAAAAAAAAAAAAAAAAACGACGTACCGAGAAATATTTTTAGAGAATCCCACCGTTTAATTTAATTTATATTGTTTAACAACCACCCCACCACCACACCACCACCACCACACCACAATTCTATTGTTTTCGCAGCCACCACCACCATCGCCGACGTTTATATAGTTTTTTCAACCACGCATCACCGCGCTATAATTATATTGTTTTTACACCCTCCCTTCCTGTACGCGCCGCTCACTGTAACCCAAGTGTCAAGGTATTTCCTTGAAGATGCTCGGAGGGCCAGCTAAAAGGGTTAAAGAAGTCGACTTGTGGCGAAGTCTAGGTTAGAGAGAGCAAAGCTTAGCCTAGTAACCTACACTTGTGGAAAGAGCTAGTCCAGTCCCTCAACTCTCTCTTTACCCCGCCCTATATAGGGTCTGAACCCAGCGGGAGTAGAGAGAGTCCAGCACCACTTGCATGCGCATGCTCATAACGAACCAATCAAAATTCACTAGATCCCAATCTACGCTCATTTCCGCTCGGCGCCATGTTTATTCTCGCAGCTTCCCAGACCCGGGATCCTAGATCACCTCATGTAATGGAAAATTACCTATTTTAGAGCTCAAGGAATCGTTAAAAATGTTAAGAACAAATTGCAGCAAATTGGGATTTAAGCCTATTATTTTGGCAGCTCAGATTCAGGCTACGACACGCGAGGCATGCTGGAAATGACGGCTACGAACAAGATGGCGGCTGTATATAGGAGCTCGTGAAGTTAACGTTTGGTATCATTGTAAAGCTCTTTTGCCGATATCTTCATGGATTAGATGGCATATGATTGTTAAGTAATTCAACTTGGGCTGTTCCACGATCTCCCGAACCGTATAAATTTCAAAGCGGCATTGCAAGAAAGTCAACTCGATATGGTGTTTTATTCGGTATGATTCCTTGTGGCTGACTGCCTCTGAGCTGGATTGTGATCAGAGCTGATAGCTCTGTTTAATGGTGTGTAGAATACAATTGCTGTTTATTGTGCACGGTTTGTTTTTCCAGATAAAGGATAATTTTTTAGCGTTATTGTTCGGTTATTTGGCCAAATTGGGCACTATATTTGAACATTTGCTTGTAAAAATATTTGAAATTCTGGAATATTACATTCTAAAAGTAAGAAATATAGGAACTTACTTATACTGTACCTCCCGGTTATAACTGCTTATAATAATAAAACAGATAACAAAGCAACTAGATTGGTAGTGGTAGATTTTTGTTATAACATTATTTTGGCCAGGGATCTTTGAAATTGTCATATTTTGGATAAAATTATGACCTAATTAAAATATAGAATTTACATGTGTAAAGTGAACCGCAAGGATCGCTTCAGAAGCGATCCTTGCAGGGTTTTTTTTTGCAATTCTCTGAATTTGGTGATGCTTCTTTTATGTCCACTAGTAAAACTATGGCATTCACTTTCTGATGACAGTTTACACCTGTATGCACATGTTCTTCAATCTCCATAAATTCCATCGCTTTGATACCAAATGTTGCAACAATAATTATTTCCAGTACGTCTGGTTACGTATAAATTTTACATTTCCTTCTTTGCATCAGCCTCTCCAAAATAACTTAAGAAGCAAAATTAAATCAGAAGTGTTTGTGATGAATGATTTCACTTACTCTAGATCACATATAATTATTATTTCTGTTTGGCAGAGTAGATTTCAAACTCTTTGTTAGATCTCTTTCACACCCTTTCCCATACTGTTCAAAAGACTACACTGTAGATGGTGATCAGAAGTGAATGATTTTGTGACACATCAGGACAGTTTTATGCTCATACTAAATGCTACTGTAGCAGTGACTACTCAAAGTTGACACTCAGTATTACAAAATGGCTGATGATAAGATTTCTTAGTGATATCATTGGTGATGTTTGTGAACATGCATGTAATATTATTGACAAGATTTTGAATTCCACATTAATCTTTGAAGAAAATATTCAAAAATCATAGCATAGTCATTTCTCAGAAAACAATACATGTACACATGTACTTTTGATGCTTTCCTTCTTTATTCTTGAGGTCATTAATAGGCACAATTTTCCTTTGTTCACTTTGTACATGATTCTTTTGGTTGTAATTGCTGCTTGCCTTTACAACAGCAGTAACCAATATAACAGTCGGGGAACAAGTGCTGTTTTTGGCAAATCTTTTGTTTCAAGTGCCCACAAGAGTTACTGGTTACTCCAAAAGTTGGCATGCCATCAGGATATGCTTAGCATTTTTGGGATGAAAACCGCAGGCTCAGACAGTTATTGGGAGACCGGAATTTTAAATCAACTTGTACTAATTAAGTCTTGTTCCCTTGTTAACAGCTATATATCACTTGTAATTGTTCCCTTGTTTTACTGAAAAACTGCCGTTTCTTTCATCATGAGTGGCAGAGACAGTAAGTGCCATAATTATTGGTACACCAATTATTTGAACTTTCTTTAGGTAGGTTATAGTAATTAAGGCATACAGCCAACAATTATCTTTACATATAGGATGTGGAAATTATTTAGAGGCAAGAAGGCAAGTCTGACATTCCAATTGGGAAAATAATAACAAATACAGCAATTTGTGTGAGGACAAAACATGGAACCCAGGTCCATATTATAATATATGGACCAGGTGGCATGGATCACTTCTGCACACTATACATGTACCCGGTGCATTGGACCCCCTAGTTTTCGGCCCACAAAGATATAAAAAATAAACAAAGAGCTAATAGCGTTTAGCTGCGAAAATATTAAAAGGAAGTGACAGGCCTAACACAATCCCTACTGTTCTTCTGACGTTTGTGTATATATACTGTTCTCTATAAATCCAGTCTCTCACAATATGCTGTATTTTTAGAAGGAGTTTAGAATAGAGCCATTTGACTGTGGGTCCGGCAAAATCGTCATACATCTGTGTTTTTTTTTACCCAGTGGGTCGCAACACCCGTCTCATGTACACTTGGGCAGCCACAGAATGACTGACTTGGAGGAAATATTTATTTTTGTTACATTGTATTTCTAAATCCTGCTGTTTTATTTTGTTACACATTTTTTTCGGCTAAGAAAAAATATTGTTAATGTTTCATAGCTGAAATGAGGGCTGATTAGCTCAATAATTTTATTGTTACCTTTTATTTATTATTATTTATTTTTGGGGTAAGAAAAATATGGGGTCCATGGACCGGGTCCGTACAGTGTACTTAGTGGTCCATGGACCCCCTTTTGGACTGGGTCCATGTTTTGTCCTCACCCATGTAATGTATTATATTTTCTCCCGGGTGGGGGCACTTACATACATAAGCTATAAGGGTATGTGCCACTGTGAAGGGTATGGTTTTCAAGCAGTTTAGCCTGGATAGGGTATAAAAATCAGAGAGTTCTGGTTTAGAATAGGGTATCATTTACTGGGAACTGAATCAACTGTTCAGTGGTATAACAAATTTAGTCTAGGAATTGACACTTAATTGGAATTGAAAGAGCCCTATACAAAATGGAAATACAAATCATTATGGTGACTTTAATAGCGCAACTCTCATAATAGAAAGAGTTTCTGAAAAATAGCGAGTCTGCCAGGATAGGATAGGGATTTTTGGTGTCTAGTCTAGAACAGGATTTCAAAATGCAACTGAACATGCTCTGGTATAAGGGTTTCAGAGTCCCAGAGGAACACCCCCACCCAAACATTTGTATATGTAATAGGACTACGTACTGTCCAATTTGGGAAATAATTGGATGATAACAATTCTGAGGACTGCTTAATTGGACGAGGCTGTAGGACGAGTCCAATTTGGCAGTCAGAGGAATTTTTTTAATCCAATTATTTCCCAAATTGGACAGTACGTAGTCCATATTACGTGTTAATTATATTGAGCATGGGAACTTGTGTTGTCCAATTTGGGAATAATTGGATAGTTGCTTGAATAGGATTTTGCAGTAGTAATACGTATCGGCTTAACAGAGTAATAGAGTACCACCCCCCCCCCCCCCCCCCCCCCCTTCCAGGATATTTCTTAAGAAAGGAATGTCTCAAATGTTAAGTATAAGCTGAAACATAATGTAAAAACATGAAGTTACACGTATAAGAACCTTAGAGCTGGATTGTATACATATAAAGTTATGTATAAAAATAAATAAAGTTAAATTTTAACATGCTGTCACCACACATAAGTAGAACTTAAGTTAAGCTCGCCACTTCTTATATAAGCTTATACAGTCATAATTTTCACAAAAATTGTCTGCATTGGAAAGAAGGCAGGTCTTGAATTCTACTTGAGAGAATAATACATGTGCTAGTAATACACATCTCAAGAAAGAAATGTCTGAAGTGTTTAGTAACAGCTGCATATAGTACAAATGAAAACATGAAAGTCATATTAAAGAACCTCACAGCCATGTTGTCAGGTTCTGTTCAAAATAAAATTGAAATAAAAAAATTAAACAGTGCCTTTCTGCAAAATGTTTTATTTATTAAGCTTTATACATAAGCTTACATTGCAAATAAAGTTAAGATAGGCTTACATATGTTCACTAGATCAAGTGACTTATTAAATTTGAACTCGAAGGAAGTTTCCACAAACGAAAACGCTTAATTTGTGTAAGCTTAGTATAATTTTGCATCCACGCTCTCCATAATCAGTGTCAAAAGACTGAACGATCCAGTCCTCACTGTACAAAGTCAGAAAATAACAACAAGTGTACTAACCATTGCAGCATTCATCAATGGCCAGACTTTGAATTTTCCTTTGTAATTTCAGCAGCTGAACTCGTATCTTTCCTTCCTCAAACTCTCGGGAGACGAGATCAACAAATGAAACTATTCCTCTAAAAGTCCTGCATGAAGCTTCTGGCAAATGCTTTCCAAAGCTACTAATTTCTTTCAGCTGATCTTCCATCAGCTTAATTTTAAGGGAATAATTTCAATAAGACCAGCGAACTAAAATTCAACAAGGCTTCCCAAAGCCCAAAGCCGGGATAAAAAAAATCACACACGTTGCCACATCTTCTCCTGACACTACAGCATAAATCGCTTAGCTGTTCTTCAGCTCGAAACAAAGTTAACTCCACATTTTTCTGAAAGTAAAATCAATAGCTTCTAACGTTTCATCGAGCTGGCTCGCCATTATATATCTGAAAGCCGCTATAAACAAATCAGAGACTACCAAATATGGTTTTTTCCCCCCGATTTGGGGGAATAAAAAAACATCGCGCAGAATGCCTATTGTTATCGGGACATTTACTTACAGTTCGAGTAAAACTTATAGGTCTGTAATATTGCTCATTTCAGCTTGAACCGGGCGTCTATCATTGGTCAACGAAAATGCGCGCTTTTATCCGCAGGGAATACCTGCTCGCTCATCAAATGTGGCAGGAGGCGGAGCAAAAATATAATAGGCCCCAAAACCTTTTGTCTTGCAATATCACACGTTTAAGTACTAATCAGGAGCTTTCAGCGCGGCGGCCGCCTTCATTTTTTTTTCTTGGGAAGCTTAAGATTTTACTTTCGTTGAGTTTAGCTGTGATCTGAGAAATGTCGAATTCGCTGCCGACGAAAGAAAACAAATCGTTTGTTCACACATAACAAAGGCGATGCGCGCTTTGCTACAGCTGTTAGTAGACCGGGAAATAGAGAGAATACAAACCTTATTTTTATGAGCGTCTTCAAACAGAAATGTCGGAGTCTTACCCTTTTCGAGCAAGAATAAAGTAGACTGTCTTATCTGTATGCATAATTGCGCGTGCTTCTGGATTTATTGTAACTTTGACCCACGTCTCAGCCCGCGTTCTTTTCTTCTTTTTTCCGTTCGTAATGACCGTAATCCCCTCCATCTTTCGCTGAAATTTTCGGATGTTTGTGGCGATTGCGTGCCGATGCGGTCGCGAGAAGATTCCTCCAGTTTGTAGTCAAGAGGTTGAATACTTTGTTTGCAGTAATTCGAACGCCGTTCTCGGTAGTCCAGAAAATTCTCTCAATTTCCAGAAAACCTCGCCGTTTATTTGAAGATAATACTTAGGATTATCTTCGTTGATAAAAGGAGGGACCATGTGAAATAGTAATGGATGGATCGGGGATTCGAAGAGCTCTGAAAAGAGCTTTCGATCACGGACATTTTCGTTTTCCTTATTCATGGTCTGATCGGCAAGTCTGACTTAATCAGCTGTTTCACCGAGATTTCAAAGTTCGCGGCAAATGATTAGTTAATGAGGCATTTTACAACTGAGTGGTTTTCTGAATAGGGTATTGATAATTTTGACATGCATTGTTATTCAGTCCTGCGCTTAAAACAATAGCGCACTGGTCCACAACGCGCCATTTTCGAAAGAACTTTCAACGCATAGTTTTAAAACTGAAGGGGATAGTGATTTTTGTCTACCAATTAT
Organism: Desmophyllum pertusum; assembly: GCA_029204205.1. NCBI lineage: Eukaryota > Metazoa > Cnidaria > Anthozoa > Scleractinia > Caryophylliidae > Desmophyllum > Desmophyllum pertusum. Next base: position 643,430 of record MU827306.1, on the reverse strand, counting down.
CAAAGTTAAAACGGATTCTATTAAAGGAAAGATCTATCTTCCATTTCCCGTAGGTCAGTTTTTGGTAGCCAGTCCCTGGTTTCCAGAAATCGCCTCTCAAAGACGACATCCATACTAAAAATAGCCCGTTTTGTCTTATTTTCAAGAGCAAAAGGCAGGCTCTTATACTATGTAAAAAACGACTTCATTTTTCGGCTAAAATTGCAGATGCATCATTTCTCTTCAAAAGCCCGCCGGTCAAAGTGCAAGTTAGGGCATAAAAAGGTTAGAAAAGCGAGTTTTACCAACGCTACTCGGACAATTTTGGTCCTTTCTTCTCTTATTCTGGGCCTTTCAAAGCGCACAAGCATTCAAATTCACCGCCTCGGTGATCATGAATAATTAATGATGTCCCGTCATTCTGCGCGATGTGGCGCATGCGCATGCAAGTGGTGCTGGACTCTCTCTTTTCCCGCTGGGTTCCAGTCCCTATGGGCGGGGTAAGAGAGAGTTCAGCGGACTGGACTAGGAAAGAGCCGGCCGGTCCGAAGTTCTCAGGCGGTTCGTTAATGGTGACACGGTTATTTTTAATCCAAGTAGCATGCAGTTGTATTATGAGTTTCCCATGCATGTCTCCAATACGTCATCATTTATAACAATATTTCAGCTAATTCTATTTAGGCACAGACTCTTATTTTTTTGTGATTTAATTGACCTCATATCTTATATCGTTTATATTTAAACCAGGCTAAAGAACAAATAACTTACTCTTATCTAAGAATACATCTTCCCGTAACTACCTGATACGGAGTTCAGTCAAGTCATATTACATTTACAGTTATTGCTCTCGGTCAATTGAGCCAAAAATAGGGCAAAAACGTTATTACTTACTTCGAGAAGTGATTGATATGGGAATGTCACAACCGCGTATTCTCTATTTGTGCTGGGCGTCTCTAATTGTTCTGTTATTTCAACCCACTCTTGGCATTTGTCCTTTGTGCTGCCAGTTAAATATGCTTATATGGCTTGGGCACAGTTCAGGCTAACTTTTGCTGGTCTTGTTGCAAAAAGTAATTGGTATCCTAATCAAGGCAGGCTCTTGAAGGGGGGGACATGGGGGGTTCTGAATACCGCAACACCGCCAAAAAAAATCGAAAAACAACCGCATCACCGCACGAAAAAGTTGACGAAACACGACACCGCAACTATATAAGTTACTTATAAATGAGGACGGCTTGCGACTGGCTGCTGAAGCATAAAATATTAACCTGGACAGGTGGCATTTGACTATACTGTGTTACAAAAAATAACAGGTTTAACAAAGGTAAGTGCTTTAATAAATAAACACGGCGTAACGAGATATGGAAAGCTATAAATTTAGTCTGACAAGACGACAAGGTCGACGATTATTGTACAAGGGTCAACAAGCAACCGTAACATGCAAATAATTCGCATTTTCACCGTTATACACGGAGGTTTAAAACACAAACAACGCACCACCGCAGGATTTGAGATTTTCACCGCAATACCGCAATGTGGGATTTTATTCACCGAAAAAAAACACCGCATAAAAATAACTGAGCAACACCGACTAACACCGCAAACCCCAATGTCCCACCTCTGAAGCTCAACTGTTCCCATGAGAGCATAAAATATGGAGGACTAGGACCAAGAAAAACTCGCTGTTCCTCATAATCATCATTTGGAACCTCTTGACACCTGACACGGCAAATAATTAATATTAATAAAATAATAAACAATATTATCCGGGGGAGCCTAGTTGTTTCCCCCCCCGACAAGCGGTTTTCAGTAGGGCCTTGCAAATATAACCAATTATTTTCAAAAATCGTACAGGATGATATAGGAAATATACCGTAAAAGCCTCCACTCTCTATTAAACCCCCCCCCCCTCCCCCCCCCCCCCCCTCCACACACACCACCCGTTAGAGATCAGGGCCCGGCGTGTATCCAAAAGGGTGAGATAACGCTATCCACCGGATATAAAATTCATGGATAGCGTAGTTTGTTTTGTTAACACCTATCCAATCAGATAATGCAGGCTGCCTGAAAATGACAATTTTGGACAATATTTTTGGTTTGTTTACATAACAGTTAGTACAGTCAAACCTGAATTACGTGGTGTTTTTTTTAGGACTTTTGGGACGTGAAGGAATAAACTTCTCCCCCTCTCTGTAAAACTCCAAACAGTATTAAAGCTACAAAAATGAAAACTTGAAGGACTGTATAGTACGTCCAAAGATGTTTCCTTGAGGTTCATAACATGAGATCGGTGGGACGTCCTCATAGGCACATCAAGTTACCGTGAGAAAATGACATGTATACACCAAATTTGTTTCCAGGTGAATTTCAGGTAGTCAGGGGCCACCCCCCCAAAAAAAAATTGGTTTTTTTTTTTTTTCTGGTTTTTTTTGGGGGGGACCGTTAACGTCTTAAACCTTTAAATTACGTTCCCATTCGCCCACACGGTCTAGAATTTGGTTAAGGGATCCAATCCAGTGCATGTCAAGGTGTGGAAAAGACTGAAACCACATAGCTACAATACTGAGCCAAATACCATATGGGAACTGCAAATTTTGTTTTTGGAAAAAATATATTCTAATATGATTATAGCCCTCACACCTACCTGCAATCCACTGGACTACACACCTATAGATCAAATTAATAAAACGATTGCTTTTGACGGTTCAACATTGTATGGGCAGCAAGGGGGGGGCGTGGGGGGGTGGGGCGGGGATGCATCAATGGTGGAAGTCTATTTTTTAAACCCCAAATGATCGCTAGCATTTCAACGAACTAAACAAAAATCAGCAAAAATGAGTGTCCCAAAACAATCTGTCCCAGTGTTATAGTAGTTCCTAATTAAATATTACCTTACCTGCATTGTTAATGTGAAGTCTTCAGTTGGAAGGCAAAGATCTCGTAAAGCGATGATTGTCAAACCCCCCCCCCCCCCTCACATCAGGATACTCTGGAAATGTCACACGTATATTCTGGACTGTTGTCGGATATTGAACTTGAAAAGCTAGTAGGACTGCAGACGCCATGTCACAGCGTACATTGAAAAAACTGGTTATTTTAGCCTGTGCAAATCGCAATTCACTTTGCGATTCAGAATTTTTCACTCCAGAGGATCTAAAGGAAAACGTTGATAAACATGAACTTTAGAGTAAAAGCGCCACATCGGGCCACACAAATGAGTATTGCTACTCCTGCTGGATTGGGATGCTACGGTACCATCGCAGCGGTTTACCCCCAGCATTTTGTCGCCGTTACCCAGGTTATAGCAATCGTTTCATCACAAAAGAACAAGATCGATTGCGTGCACCAAGGACAAACTTCAGTGATTGTAGAGTACAGTGAAAATAAATATATTCCCCAAGTTTTTTGATTTGGTAAATTTCCATTGCCAACGAAGTTATTGGGAAACAATATTCGGAAAAATTTGCAGTAAAACTTTGTATGGGTCCGCCATATTGGTGTACAATTTTGAGCCCATGTACCAAGATGGCGGCCAACGCTTTTGTGGCCAAAAAATGTCGGCGCAGACAGAAAAAAAATATTTCGCTACCAAAGTCAGGAGTTTTCACTTCTTGAAATGCTTTAGTTATCATTTTTAAACTTATTAGCCACATCTGAAAAAGTATTTAAAACGTGGTTTTGCGATAATATTGGCTTCTGTAACATTTCAGGTCACGTTGAGCCAGGCCGTCTCAAAATTTCAAGAAAACGTTTTATCTCCTAAAACACAAACCAATCTGCTGGTTACACAACATTTTACCCAGGCAAACTAAACTATACTGATGAACATTAATACTTTACTCACAAATAACAAGCATTTGTCAGGATCAATAGTTTTGAATTTAGCATTTTGATGGCCGTCACTGTGAAAAACGATCTATACTCCTGGGCGGGAGAAAAGAAAGAAAGGCACTTGGTTTACATAAGCAACAAAAATTGGACCAATTCAGATTACAGGGCAGTGAATTCCAAACTAAACTCAATGAATTCCAAAACTCTAAATTCATTGAACCAATTCAGTTTTCCGTCCGCATCAAGATTGGTTCAAATAACTTTAGTTGGAATTTCATTGTTTGCGTCCTGTAATCTAATTGGTGAATTTGTTTGAGTGATCCTCAGTAATCGGTATAGTCTTATGTTCATACTGCATGTAAGTGTCTATGGCCCCAAGAAAGAAAAGAACACAAACAACAATGCACTCCGCGTGACAGGGCAATTTTTTTTTCTTACGCCCCCACTTCAAGATGGCTGCGGCCCCCATTTACATTTTGTTATTTGTTTTAAGCGGACTATAAATATTGTTTCGGGTTTATCCAAACACAATTTAGTGAACTTTGAATTTAGCCAACGTTTTACTGTTTGGGGTTAAAAAATGGTTAAAATTTTGATGTTAAGTAGCGATTTTATGATTCGTTCGTAGTAAACCGGTTATATTGGTCAGTTTTGACGTATGTTACGGGAGCACGTTATTGCCTTAAAAATTAGTGTTTCGGGCAGCTAGCGGCTCGATTGTGTTGTGCTAGGGAATAAGGTTATTGTGGGTTAGAATCAACTCAATTCATGAACTGTGTTCCCTTTTTTGTGGATAAAGTCTTAACGCCGCCATCTTGCCGCCATCTTGAAGTGGGGGTAAAAAAAAAATTGCCCGGACAGGGCTCGTTGCTTACAAAAGTGAGCTTATGACATATGAATTGCTGACGTCACAATGCCTTCAGGTTTGTAGACCTAACAACGGGCTTGTGCGTCAAAGGATTAATACTCAATGGGATAAAATAATAAACAATAAATAATAAAGGAAAACAGTGTGGATGTTGGTTGTCATGTTCAAAATTATGCAACGTGCAAACCGGCGATTGTACTTCGCGCAAGCAAGTGTAAGGGAAAGCATTCAAGCAGATCTGCTTCCGACCACTCCGGATGCGAGTATTTACGGCAGCAGTATCGAAGCATAACAATGTAGACGTAATCCCCCATGTATAATATCATACCTGATGGGCACCAGGTTTCTAAATCCTTCCAGACATTGTCCTCTGCGTTAGTCAGTTCTTTCATAACCAACTCGTATCCTCCCAAGGCAGTTGCACTGTGAGACATGGTCACAGCAACCCCACTAAACGTTTATACCAACTAGATCATCACACACAAGCTCGATACGTTGCTGACCAACATTTCATTCTCTTCAAGAGGAGGTGAGACAGTACTAGGACGCCACAACGAAGCCCGTGACCAGCCTGGGGTCCGGCACAGCTTTGGGAGAAAATGTGATGCAAACACCAGTTTCTTTGAGGATCCACGAGGAACTTTCCTCCGTAACAATGTCTCTGTTGGGGAAAAAGAAACGGAATATCGTGAAAATCGTGAGTGCTTTTATGATGTTTTCTGATACTGATTGAATGATAATGCATACAGTGTGTTTTCACGTGAGAAAACATTGTCGAGTTTTGGCCGTCGCATGAAAACATACTTACGCGAAAATTATTCTCTTGGAAGTCTTTTCTTGTGGATGTGAAGTTGAAACACCTGAAAAAGTGATGCAATCAAGTTAAAGTGGCCCTTAAAGACACCTTAACGATCAAATTGTTGATATTCATGTTTTTAACATTTTCGTGTACAATACGACTTTTTTACTTATCTTAGCCAAATTTCAATCCATTACGAACGTAATAGAAGTCTATTTTTTTGATTTTTATTTCCAAGAATTTACGGCCGCCATTGCTTGACCTTGTTCCAAGGCTTGGTTGCGAATTAGAGAAAGTGACGTCAAAGGCTCAAAAATACCTCACGATAAAAAAATGAATATCAACAACTTTCTTACTCTATCAGTTCAGGCTCAAGCAAACGGATTGCAATTAAAGATGATTCGGAATCTATAGATTATGACTATTACAGTAAAGAGCGCCCCTGTAACCATTGCCACTCGACAAAGTTTTTGATAACAACTACTTGAAAAATTTCTGATGGCTTCCATTTAAACCAGCAATTCAAATAGCAAGAACTGCAGGAGGCGGATATGTCAACGCCAACGTGGAACTTGATATACCTCCACCCCTCATAGTTCTCGCAGGGCCTAAACCCTAAATAATAAGACTCTGTTTGTGTTGTCATCGTGTCCTCGTCATGATAACCTAAATGCTCGTGAAGTAGATTCTTCAGCGTTTTAACTTCATTCTTCTACGACTTGAACTCTTCTTTGCAGTTTTTACTCTTCCTTCTCGTTCGATGTCATGAGTTCACTCTTCAATTCCTCGTTTTCTTCTGTAGAAAAAAAAGCGAAACTGTGAGATTTCTGACTCAATCACCCACTAGAGTACACACGTTCAAAATAACAAACATTCGCAAATTTCACTTTGCAAAATGTCGAAAAATGCACAGCACTACATGAAAGAAGTACTGCTCAATGTGATAGGACCACCCAACGGATCGTTTCGGGGAAATAACTGTTCGGAAGGCTTATAATCGCCTCAGATATTCGAATTAAAGTTTGGAGTTTTCTTTAGGGAAATATCATCTCTAACTTTCTTAATATGGGAAAATTAGGGACTGTGCAATAATTACCAGGAGGGGTACATTGGTGAATCCATACCTATTCATAAGATGGGAACCGAAAAATTTTCAGGCCAGAAGACCTGAAAAATAAAATACATGCCCTTTTCCTTCTGCTATGGCTCTGTTGAACATTGCTACGGAGGTGATGTTTGTTCCAGACGCGGATGTTCAACAATTAAACATGTAGTAGGAGCTCTTCTTTCTGTTATAAGATTTTAATCCACAGGTGCGTGTAGAGAAAATGTAGGGTACTTGAATGATTAGAGGGGGAGCAATAACTAAATTCACTCCTTTAGGAGGGGGGGGGGGGGGGTATTACCTAATATTTGGCTATATGAAGCCCATTTTCCAACCCCCCCTCCTGATAATTATTGCACAGTCCCTTAATGCCTATTATTTTCGGAGAGATAAAAATTTCGTTTTGGGTACAAAAAAAAGGTCAGCTAGGATTTTCGGAAAGGAAAAATCAGCAAGGAAGAGCTGAGGTTTTTGGGGAAATGACTAAAAAATCCCTAATAAATTCGTAAAGTCTAAAGTTCCCCTAGAATTACCTTGTATAGCATAATAAACAGTACCACATGAAAATACTGCCAATAGCTCATTTTCACACACTAGACACTAGCGTTTCATGCGGCACATAATTAGGAGTGTTAGAGTGCGTTCACACTACGGGTCGAAACATGTTTAGAGTAAACATGTTTCATGTTTGTAATTGCATTTTTCTCTTTGCTGATGTCCGTTTCAAACACGTTTCTGGTCTGGAGGGAGTGTTCCAGTTGACATTGGATAGAACAGTTGCGGAGGGGTTCAATGAATGATAATCTATGTCAGTAAAATATCAGCGAATTTGTTAGGGTTATCATTGTTTCTTACTTCCAGAATCACTTAACAGTGGCGGATCCAGGGGGAGGGTCGGGGGGGAGGGGGCGTGAAGTGATAACTATTGCAGTCTACTTCCAAAATATCTCCTTCTACGTACTTCACATTTTCGGGAAAACCCTGGGACCCCCCCCCCCCCCCCCCCCCCACCATCAAAAATTCATGGATCCGCCCCTGCTTAAAACTGTTAGTTTCCGTCGCTCTCTACGGAAAAATGACGTGTATCATAATCACTTACCGGCCTCCCTTAGTAGAAGATCTACAAGATGCGGCTGAACATCCTCAAGCGCTTCCACGAAACTACTATAGGCACTGGCACTTTTCTTAGGTAATATATCCAAAGAGCGTTTCACATTGTTGCCGTGGAGTTAGATCCGCTTTTATTTTCTCTTCGTCTCTTTCACTAAACACTTGTGCAGCCGTCATATGCAGTAATATCTCTTCCGGATCCATGTCTGTCACGAGCTGCTCTCTTGCACTCTTGCACTTCTCAATATTTTTCTGTGTTTCTCATCCATAGGTTTGACAGATGATTTACGTTTTGTTTTGCCCTTTGTTAAAGTTGCCATGTTATCTTCCGGTTTCTGATGATCCTGTAAAGGTCATTTAATTATGAGAGGTTTCAGACTTCCGGCTGCGGCCACCTATTAAGCTGCCAGCGCCTATTAAGCGACCAATTATCAAAGTCCCAAAACTATTTTGAGTATAATTCTGTAAATAAAACTCCTATTAAGCGGCCACCATTTTTTCGGTCTCGATGATGGTTCTCCTATTGTTTTACCCCTATTAAGGCGGGGGTACATCTGAATGCCATTTTCCCGCCGCTTAACACGGGTTTGATTGAAATATCTCGTTCACGTTTCAAGCAATTCAAAAACTCTATGCTAAAAACATGAATCTATGTTGTGGGGTGTTTTGTAGTAGATGGCCAGCAGACAGTTGATACCCACTCAAGAGCAGCCGCGTGGGTATCAACTAGTCTGTAGGTGTTCCAAAAATCATTTACATACATACATACTTTTTTTTATTTATTCTATTCCTTCTTTAAACCTCTTAAAATTTCATTGAAATTCACGTTTACCCCCGCCTTAAGGTGGCTCGATGAAGTTTTTTAGCGCTGGGGTGAGAGTTTTGAAAACAAAAATTCGATCAGAAGGCAATCTTCGTTTTTTGTCATACTACACCACGATGATGGCAAATGATGATAGATTTATTTTACACTGTTTCCAAGCAACATAGGTTACCATAGCAACGATTTCGGCATCCTATTGGTTTTAAACAAGGCTGATTTTCTCGAAATCTAGTCGAAAACATTGCATTCATTTTTTTCAAATTTTAAAGTATGCTAGTTTTGACCACCTGTAGACGAAATTTCAAGAAATTCTGTAAGGCAGTTTTTGATTAAAACTGCACTGAACCTTTTTGCGCTCGTGTTTGTGTATGTCCCAGAATTTTACTTCAAAATCTTTCATTAAATTTAAGCTATATGTACCTCCCCTCTGTTGAAGGATTTTTAATGATATTAAAGACTTTGTAAGGTAAATGGATCACCTCGGATGGTTTACGATTTCAAAATATTCAATTTTGAAGAACTGCGCTTGGGCCCAGTTCAGACGCCGTACTTCACATGAGCCGAATCGAATTCGAATTTAGGCCGACCCAAATTAATTTAGATCGACTGAATTGATTCAGACGCCGAGCTTAATTCAGCCGAACTTAAATTAATAGGGGGAAATTGCTGTTATATTGAAAAATACATTATAATAATTCATGCATTTGTTTCGGCTCATGTGAAGTTCGGCGTCTGAATCCGGCAAAGCCGGTCCACAGCCGTTGTTCTCGGCTGAGCCAGACGGGAAGAACGGCTGAGCCGATCCGAATTGATTCAGCCGTTCTGAATTGATTCAGACGCCGTACCTCACAGGAACGTAATTCATCGAATTCGATTCGGCTCATGTGAAATTAGTTCGGCGTCTGAATCAAAGCCGGTCCACAGCCGTTATTCTCGGCTGAGCCAGGCGGGAAGAACGGCTGAGCCGATCCGAATTCAATCAGCCGTTCCGAATTGATTCAGACACCGTACTTCACATGAACTTAATTTAATTCGGCTCATGTGAAGTACGGCGTCCTGAACTGGGCCTTAGCCACCTCAGAACACGATCGAAGCGCCTAATTTACATTTAGCGGGATATTGCTAAAAAGCTCTTAGAGATTTTTTTAAAAAATTGTTAGGTGTTAGAGCGTGATGGTTGAACTTGATATTCCAATCGAAAATGCCATTAAAAAATCGTTGCAAGCGTTAGAAAATAACACCGAATTATGGGTACGTTTCGCTCGCTACTGTCTTTCCCGAACAGGGATTTTGTCTATCTTGTTTCTGGTCAGTTTCTCTCTTGATGCACGTGCAATTAATATTTATTCCAAATGTCGCGTGTGGCCAGTCGTGCGTTTATGACAAATAAATGAATTTTTAAGCAGGATAGACATCAATTCTGTTCATCTTACAAATCTAATTTAAACACAAATAAACCGTGTTTGTATTTTAGAACTGTCACGATTTAAACAAATGATTTCATTCGCATCATTTGTTATGGCTACTGCGCTTGCGCAAGTGGCCATTATTGTCGTCGTCGCAGCATTCTTTGTATCATTCCTTCGTAAGACTTTTTTGTAACAATTATTTGAATAACTGAACATGATATGGCATTGTTCGATTGTTATACATGGTGGAGTCACTTGTAGTGTCGAGCGTTTTGCTGTGTGCATGTGTCGAGGAAAGATAAGACGGAAAAATACAGATACATGTTGATCTTGGGTTGAAAACAACAGTGACGTTAGACTATGTGTTGACATAAGATAACAGAATTGCGGTTTCTTTGTAAAGGATGTAAGTCATTAAGTTGCGTCTTTATTGATAAGAAGATAAAATGTAAGTTGTACCAGTCCAAATGGCTGTTCTGTGAGCTTCTGTGACTTATTTGCTGCCATGCGAGGGAGTCTGAAACGACCGAGCAAGTTCTAATCTGTATAAGTGTATAGTGGGGGAAAATCGATATTTTCTTTTACCACAATGCATCTTTTTGCGTGACATTATAGCAGGAAGCAAGATGAGAACTGTTCTTTGATGGATTCTTGTGTAATAATTCGTCGTCTATTTATAATACGTCAATACTTTGCGGTGTGTAATTGGTCGGGCTATTACACAATTACAAAGATAAAGGCAAATAACTTTGACAGTTTGGCAGGGTTTTTTTTTCGGTTTCTCAGGTTTCTTACTTTCGTGAAGTCAAATCCCTTTGTTTTGACTGTGATTGAAACGCCTCCGTATTAAGCAACGTCTAATGACTACAATAAAAGGCCAAGGAAGTGAAACTTTTGTGCTACGCCTGTCACGCAGGCTACTTTTGTGTGAGCACAGTGAGGAGAGAACGTTTAGGTCTACAAGGGTCAAACACCGGAAGACAGTTGTCAAACATGTCATGACAAATGAAAATATACAGTGCACAGATAAGCGAGGTTAACTTTGTATGAGAGCGGAAAGTGTCCGTTGTCCGTATTAAGGGCTAATGTAAGATAAAATATATGAGTTTTTCGTCGGGACAAACAAAACTGTCCGTAATAAGCCGCGGGTGTCCATATTAAGCGGGTGTGCGAAAGGGGAGGGGTTTGCGTGTACTAACTTTCGAGTGCCTACCGAGCCGTAATCTCGCCAAAAAAAAAAGTATTAAACAGCCCGGAATGACAAAATAATAGCACACATGACTCAATTTACATATATTTTAAAACTCTATCGAATAATACAGATCAAGTTGACTCTTAAATCTAAACTTGTGAACCAAATCTCAACCGTCACAGTAAGTCTGTAGCCCGGGGGGGGGGGGGGGGGGGGGGGTACTCCCAAAAAAATTGGGTGGGGGTGTGCCGCTGGGCTATAAAAACCCTTACCCTGTACCAGAGTACAAAACGCTAATTTTGCGACCCTGTTCCAGACTAAATGTTGAAAAAAGATACCCTGTTCCAGAGGATTTTTAACGACCTTTTTTTCTAACCCAAAAGGCTAAACTATAAATCAGCACTGCTAACGTGTAGCTGTAAAGCTTCTTTAATACTCCTGCGCGTTTCGTTTCGTCTGACTAACGTAGACTTCGTCTACCCTATTCCAGAGAATAAATTACCGATCTTCGTGCCAACTTCTGGGAAACTGATACCCTGTTCCAGACCAAAAAATGCCTTTTGGTATACCCTGTTCCAGAGCAAAATGCTCAAAAACCATACCCTGTCTAGCGGCACGTACCTATATAGCGTATATAAGGGAGTACCCCCCCCCCCCCCCCCGGGTCTGTAGTTCGTGACCTGAATAATGTAAACACTGACCACTCAAAACATAGGATGGTCTGCCTGTGGTATAAACATAAAACATTTCTTGCACTTTTTAAATTCACAATGGATTTTTGACAAACAAGAAACTTTATGTGACATGTAATTTACAATTTACGGACAAAGGTATCTATCGATTGAAAGGATTTTGCTGCGGCCTTTCTATTTCGCTCTTCTGTGACTTCTAGCCTATGAATAGGCTCCGTGAAAGCGAGCCGCACGAAGCCTGGGAGAGAAGGGAGAGAGGGCCCCTTTCTCTCTCTCCCAGCCTTCACCCCATCGCGGAGCCTATTCATAGTGACGTCTGGCTCTGTTCGGTCCATTTTATCCAACCACACATTTGACACACATGCTGAGCCCTTTTGCAGTTCATTATTGGGGTACCCAGTCTTCTCTCATTTTGATAGAGCATGGAGATTAAAATATCGGATGAGGGTTTTAAATCGAATTTATCGTTAACGTTAAATTCAGCTTATAGAATCTCAAGATCTGGTCCAAAATTAAATGTGTCGCCCAGCAAATCTACAAAAGGCGGACCTTCGATGTTATCTTCGTTGATTCAGGCTTCATTTCCAGTTAGCGAATTATAGCTTTTAATTCACTTTCTTTTCAGCCATCCGCGGTCCACGGACGCACCTGTCGCACCCCTCGCCCTACGGGCCCGATTATTTTAGTGTGGTTAGCCAAAGCAAGAGATTTTGCCTTAGGGGTAGGGTTATCAAATGCAATACGCCAAAGAAAAAAATAACAAAACCAACAAAGTTGCTGCACTATCCTCAACGGCGACAACTCAGAGAACGAAGTCTTGACCTATATTATCAATTGAGAGGTCTTGTGAGAGTTGAGTCATGCACGTGGCAAAACATGTAGCGGGTTTGCGTGGCGAATTCAAATTCAAAGTTTGTGCTTGTTTTATGTAATTGTTCATGCATTATTACATTTACATGTATCTAAAACTATTATAGCAACAACCTGTAGTTTGTTTATAATTCACGGAAATCATCCTCACTTCACTATTCGCATCTTATATTTTCGCGTGACAACTTGTTATATAAATAAACAGCCAGGAAATACTTGCAATTAAAAGACTAAAGACTAGTAACCAAGTACCCAGGTGTTCTCCTCCCGCTTACTCGATTTGGCACGAAATGACTTAATGAGATAGGAAGAGCCGGCACACAAACCCGTTCCCAGGCTCCCGGGTGAACGTACGTACCCCTCTCCAGAGAGAGAAAGAGAATGTCTAGAAACTAAGCTGAAGGAATTACCAGGTTTAAGTTTTCATTTAAATCAAATTGCTTTTCATGAAAAAGAAATGTGACTCTTTCAATCTTTCGGTTCCTATTAACGAATTTGTGTATGCATTCGCAATGTTTAACGCCTGAGAAAAATAATTAACTTTCACACGAGATTATTTCACACGAGATTAATTTCACACGAGATTTATTTCACACACGTAATTTTTAATTAAATATTAAGAGGCCCTGACTGGAAATATGGAGAATCGCTGGCCAGGCTGGGAAAATCGAAAATCCTGATAATTGGCCTGAATGACACTTATGGAGAACTATCTTCGAAAATAATACTTAAAGTTTCTGGAAATTTATACTTTTCGAGAAAATCGAGAAAAACGAAAATACGGGTTTTGCCTAATTAATTATGCAAAAATCACACTGAAAATTGGCCAAGTTCAGTACGCTTGTATTCAAACATTTTGCATTATCAGAAAACAAGATTGATTTTTCATAATAGCATACCTCTTCTACTTTCTAGCAATTGGAAATGTTTTGGTTCTGGAGCGACTAGGAAGGTTGCAGTGTTCTTTAAAGTAACAACATTTCAAGCACTTTATGGGAAGGGAAAAATTGCTTAATTTCAAAGGTAAAAAACGCATCTTGGTATGTCCGATATGAAATCCAAATTACCATTGTGATACAGTTTGGCCTTGGTACTTTCATAATATGAAATAAAAAAATTTGGGCAATCAAGGCACGCGCTGGCAAAAGCGAAAGTTTGCGACGCTCTAACCCGTCAAATTAGCATAATGCAAATTTATAAACTGAAGTATTCGGATTGATCTGGCATTGATCTGACATTTCTGTATTTTCAGTTTTTAAGCGAAAAATAACTCACCTGTGCTTCATTTACCCGCCTAATTGTCGTCACAGTAAAACTCTCTTGTGGTCGAAAAAATTCAAATGGTGTGTCAACAAAATGTATTGCAATGGACAAATATGGACAGCTAACCTGAAAATTAAAGTCACTGACATACAGAGTTCAAAGTCAATAAAATTCACAGAGTTCACAGACTAAACTTCTTTTTTACTTTTACTACGCTGTGACATACTTCAAACAAGTAACAGCTAATTTCACTGAACGACACACCCAGGGGGTACTGGGTTACGCTAAAACAATTAGACAGCTCGCTCTCGATTTCTATCGACTTTGATAGTTGGCTCGGGGCTTCGCCCCTCACTATCAGCCGATACAAACCTCGAGCTTACCGTCTAAATGTTAATTAGTGACTAGGAGGTGCGAATGAGGCTACATTTTTAGATCCCAAAAGTCCAGTTTGACCCCCAAAAAGTCCAATGGCACAGAATTTAAACCGCATAAGAAAAATAAAGTAAAAAAAAAAACATCAAGATAGTTCGAGATAGTCTTGCGTCCACCTTTAATTTATACGGAATAAACGTCTCCTTAACATTTGCCGGTAGTTTTAGGTTGTAAATGAAATTGTTACAGTTGATTGACATTATATTGAGAACGCTAGGGTACACCTTTTATTAACTCTAAAAAAGTTCCTGCCAAAATTGTTCTACCCAAAAAAATCCGACGGAAAAGTTCGAACCCCCAAAAGGCCTTCGCACCACCCCGTCACTAATATACTTGGGGTACCCCAAAGCGGGGCTCTGGCGGATGATTACATATATGCGCACCCATGCGGCTGGGTATTTTTCTCCATGACAAATTCATGCAATTTAGCAGCCCTAATATTTTATCTGTAAACAGGGAATGAGAAAACCCTAGTCAGGTAAGTTGCAGACAATATTCACGTGACTCCGGTCACGCAATTGTCAGCCAACGTATCGACGATTTGATTTCGATTACATAATTGGCCGCGGTTCAGTTTCATACCATCAAAGTATAACCAACAAACAACAGCGAAGTAAGATTGATTAATATCATCTTTTAAATTATTTCTTGTGTGTTTATTTCTTGCGCTTTTGCCAGCGAGTGCCTTGATTGCCCAGATTTTTTATTTCATATTATGAAAGTACTAAGACCAAAACTGTATCACGATGGTAATTTGGATTTCATATCGGACATACCAAGATGCGTTTTTTACCTTTGAAATTAAGCAATTTTTCCCTTCCCATAAAGTGCTTGAAATGTCGTTACTTTAAAGAACACTGCAACCTTCCTAGTCGCTCCAGAACCAAAACATTTCCAATTGCTAGAAAGTAGAAGAGGTATGCTATTATTAAAAATCAATCTCGTTTTCTGATAATGCGAAATGTTTGAATACAAGCGTACTGAACTTGGCCAATTTTCAGAGGGATTTTGCATAATTAATTAGGCAAAACCCGTATTTTCGTTTTTCTCGATTTTCTCGAAAAGTATAAATTTCCAGAAACTTTAAGTATTATTTTCGAAGATAGTTCCCCATAAGTGTCATTCAGGCCAATTATCAGGATTTTCGATTTCCCAGCCTGGCCAGCGATTCTCCATATTTCCAGTCAGGGCCTCTTAAATATGTAACTTCAGAAACTACGAATCTTGGCAAATATTTGCCAAATAAAAATGTTTACATTAAAATAACCGTCACACATATGTTACAAGAAGGTTTTTAGGTCTCCTTGCAGGGGGATTAGTCAAGTAGACGAGAGCCAAAGACTTCTTCTTTTGGATCAGCTGTTTATTCGTGAGCTCCTCTCTCTGCCGTAGCCGGCAACTATCTCCTACAACTCTCAGCAAAACTGACGATTATATTCGCTCGCATCACGTCCGCGCACTGAGCTCTGATTGGTCAATAAGCACATTCTTTCAGAAATAAGCGGAAGGGCTTCCAAACAACGGCGTCTTTGATACTCAAAGGACGTGCTTCGAACTTAGAGTAGAAACTTAGTAGATAGCGTTTGGAACCGAAAGTGTAAGGTTCGCTCATCTAACAGTACTTTTAAAACTGTAGATTTTGGTACCAATCATTGCACAGGCGGGACAGAATGCGTCTAACCTTAAACGAACGTGATCCTAATTTTATCAGCAAAACAGCTAAAACAATGCTATATCTTTTGCGTAGCTAAGCGTGCCTTAGTTAGAGTGTTCCATTGTTCGTTGACGGAAACCACAGTTCCCGTAGTCCTTCAAATCCTACGTACACGTACTTACTCTAAGACAGCTTACTTTTTAAGCGAATACACTAAAAGTTACTTAAATAATCACACAAACTATTATTATTATCTAGAAGAACTATAAATCATTGTCGTTCTAACAACATAACCGAACTGTAGAAATCCTTTCGGCATATCTAAATCAATCAGGTATTGACATAAACGTACAAAAGGTATTTACGGAAAATGAACGAAAAGTAAATTAAACTAGGCCAGATTTGAATTGTGGTTTCTTGGCAGGAACTAATTACGTTGGTGACCAAGCGTCGACCAACGTAATGCTTCGGTACCAAAGGACTGTAATTTCCTGGCTTTACAAATTGACCGTGAGAATGTTTTGCTAAAACAGTTGGCTACGTGAGCGAATTAGAGTGACAAGGAGGCTTTGTTTGTGGGTAACACAAACTCTAAATTGATATTCAATCACACTTTAAATTAATTCATAAAACACTCGAACTTGTAAAGTTATAAAAATACCCTCCAACACATATGTAAATACAGTGGATTGGGCTGTCATTTCTCTCATCACAAGAAACTAATAACTAAATATTAAGTAAACAAACCTCAATTTCCAAAGTTTTCAGTATTGATTTCCTTGAAGACTAATCCTTTTAAAATAGCAAAGCGTCTAGCCCAAATACAGTGGTAAACAACTCCATCTTCCGTTCATCCGTATTCCTATTTCCCATCGTAATCATTCAATTGCGAGACTGCATCTTATGTTTTAGTATCGACTTGTTAATTTTTCACGGCATTTCCGAGAATCCACCTTACTGATTGAAATCACTTGAGTCCCTAACCCATTCCGTTTAATCGGCTCATGGGTTACGTGTATGCGCATTCCGCTCTGAGTAAAAGTTGCAGTAGCCATGAGCACGCGTCGCGGGCCTATTTTTTAAATCGTGACAGTTCTAAATACATTTTCTTCTTGATTTATATAGTTTTCAACAGTTTGGAGCGTGAAAAAGTTACTAATGTTAATAACTTTCAACCTCTCAGGGTTCTCATCAGGACATGATAATGAATATTATATTCTAAATACAGTTCTAAATACAAACACGGTTTATTTTTGGTTTAAATTAGATTAGTAAGATGAACAGAATTGATGTATATCCTGCTTAAAAGTTCATTTATTTGTCATAAACGCACGACTGGCCACACGCGGCATTTAGAATAAATATTAATTGCATCAAGATAGAAACTGACCAGAAACAAGATAAGCAAAATCCCTGTTCGGAGAAAGACAGTAGCGAGCGAAACGTACCCATAATTCGGTGTTTATTTTCTAACGCTTGTAACGAATTTAATGGCATTTTCGATTGGAATATCAAGTTCAACCATCACGCTAACACCTAACAATTTTTAAAAAAATATGTAAGAGCATTTTAGCAATATCTCGCTAAATGTAAATTAGGCGCTTCGATCGTGTTCTGAGGTGCCTAAGCGCAGTTCTTCAAAATTGAATATTTTGAAATCGTAACCATCCGAGGTGATCCCTTACAAAGTCTTTAAGATCATTAAAAATCCTTCAACAGAGGGGAGGTACATATAGCTTTAATTTAATGAAATATTTTGAAGTAAATTCTGGGACATACACAAACACGACCGCAAAAAGTTCAGTGCAGTTTTAATCAAAAAAGTCCTGTCCGTCACTTGTGAACTCATGCACGCGAGAGTGGTGCAATTAGTGCTATAATCGACGGTCACTGGTATTTGAACTAAAGCTTTTTAATTTTGCATTTATTTTCAGGACAGACCACAAATGCATTATTTGACCAGATGGTGAGTAATATTGATTAAAGCGGAGTTTTTCCTGTAAATTGAAGTAAAACCATTGCGTTATTGCGACTCATTACATTGTATCTGTCAACCTTTAGGGACTGCATGGTTATCTTGGCTGTGATCTTTCTGAGCCAACAGCCCACCATCGTCGAAATGCTACGGGACAACAACCAGTAGTACCGGTAAATGTCCAATTTCGTCGTTTTGTCTTTACCATTTATCAGACACGTATTCGAGCACGTATTTTGATCGTTGGCGCGAAATTGCCGGCCGGAAATTGAACTTCCGCTAGCGCGCGCTTCGCGCTCACACCGAGAATCGAAAGAAAGAAGGGTTGTATTCTACTTGTGTCACTTTTCGGCCTCGATGCAAACTTGCGTGTAACATTTCATCAGAAATTCACGTCGTACAAGATGTTTTTTTTTTAATAGGGTTGCAGACACAGAGTGCCACAATGAAACTTCCGAGAAAGAAGAAGAGAATTTGTGCAAGGGAATCGAGGGGTCTACACAGTTTATGTAAATACACTTTTCCGTAGAGTAGCAGTGACAGAGATTACCACGGAGCGAATCTTGACGTGAGAGATGTAAACTTGAGAAATGTTGTAAAAGTGAATTGTAAGGGAGCGAGGGGGGTATTCAGTAAGATGTAAACTTGAAATGTTGTAAAAGTGAATACATTTTATGGCTTTATAATGTCTCCACTCATCTTATGAAAATATTAATCCTAAGATTAGAAGGGTGACTGTGTTGCTACTGAGCTGAGAATATCAAGTTGGTCATAACTTTATTGCATTTGGTGTCTTCTAAAGAAGCCGTTTTTATATAGCAGCTTTCGGCTCACTGCATATTTCCGGTGAAATAACTCTTCGTGAACTTTACTTGCACTCTCTCCACCGGACGGGAAGCTGTCTTGCGGCCTTGTTCATCCAGGAAGGCAAGCGACTTGCCAAGAAACAACTTCAAGTGGACAGGAGCACGACAACCACCGCCAGTTACTGTCAAACATTTCTTCACACTAGAACCAAGGCCTGCTGTGATCAGCTCCTCTTCACTGGCGAGGTACGGAGTCCCTCGGAGGTCTGACGGCAAACCAGGAAAGATCGCTCGCAGTACATCATGCCGCATCGTGATGGTTTCGTTTGCAGGCCATGGGCGCTTTTAAACCCTTCTCGAATAGAAGAGCGAGTCTCTCTCTGCATTCATCGGCGCGAAGTGGATCCACAGATCTGCTCTCGAAGGCGGCGACGAGGTCTTCGGGTAAATGTTCGGCTGGTTCCCATGTATTTTCAGTCGGGGAGTAGTTCTGCCATTGGATGAAGTACTCCGCTTTGCCTCCTGTAACTCGTTTTGCGACAATACGCTCGACTTCGTAAACGCCCAGAACAGTGGGCTTCACCTTCGGTCGGTATTTCGAGCTACAGCCACGATCGCAAACTTCATTCAATAATGATGCGTAAAAGCCGGGTTGATGTCTCGCGCGCTTCGACATGTTGTCTCGAGATTAGTTTTTAGCAACTGAATGCATTGAAATAAAACTTAACCTTTTATATGCTTTGATCAATCAAAAACGGATCCAAATTTGAATCATTATCTCAGCATGACTGAGGTTCCCTCAGGCGGGCGCTTGTTTTTTAGTTCTTTTTTTGTTTGTTTGGTTTGTTCGGACTTCAAAGAGAACTATATCGAATTTATTTCACTTTTCCTCTTTGTCCTGCAAAATCCATATTATGTTTTGAAAAATCAGTAGATCTAATTACGTTAACCGAACGAGTAAAATAGCGCGAGTGTGAAACCTAGTGAGTGACCCGCGCGTCGCGCTGGCTCTTTGATCAACTCTTTTAAAACCGTGTGAAACGAACGAGTGAGCAGCGCATCGCGCTCGTTTATTTGAACCTGCGATCAGACCATGCAATTATTTAGCGCTCCTTATTCTTTTTACGGTCTTTACGGGGTTGCGCGAAAACCTCTTTATAAGACGAAGAGTAAATTAGAACGCCGAAAAATTCACCGGCCCGCAGGTTAGCTCGCTATTTGAACACCGCTTTTAAAACCGGCTGTTCTTACATGAAACTATTTCAGATAATTCAGATAGCGTTTTATAAAACCATCGGGAGTCTATCAGTTTATTCAGTCGTAAGAGCGCGGCCCGCCTTTAATTAGAGCGCTATTGTTTAACTTTATCACACCTTGGGATTTACTTCACGCATTCAACCGTTTGATTGACAGCAGCTGAAATATGCGAAGAGACTCAAGTATTCCCAAAGCTAAACATGTTAACCAATCACAGTCGATTAGTTCTAGATATGCAAATTATTATGCCGCTCGTTGGAAAACTGGGCGCTGTAAGTTCATGTCGCGAAAAACAATGGCATTCTGGGCGATGACCTATTGTTTGGTAATCGTACAAAGTTTCGTTAGGTTAGGTTCTACCTGAGTCGCGAAAACGGAAGTTTAAAACTGGAAAATTTAGATACGTTTGTATGACTGGGGGTATACGCCATACCCCCAGTCATACAATTCTTTAAATTTTCCAGATTTAATGTTTCGTTTTTTTTTAATTTCATTGTCGAATCCATGCCTGATAAAAAGTTACGTTTTTTCACCCATTTCATTTCTTGCTACAACGACCTGAGTGAAGTTGATATTCTTGACGGTGAATCCGCGTCTAGTGCAAAGAAACAGCCCTCGCACACGGTGTAATAACAACGCTGAAAGGCATTAGAGCAAGATAGTTCACAGGATGAATTGACAAACAACATTTAACAGGGGGAGAGAGGGACACAAATGTTTCTACCTGCTCGCGATTTACGAAAAGTGTATGATATTCCCTTGTCTCAACTAGTTTTGTCCACGATTGAAGCATTGCATTTCAAATTATTTTGACATATCTAAGAACTAGCCTGTGTACGCGCTTCATTTCAGCTGCAGAAACCTGCTACGCAGGCTACAAGAACTGACTCACAGGACGTGTACGTTACAAGTTATTATTTGAATGCCATGCATTTCTGAGAATTTGCTTGCCAATATCTTCCAGTTAATTGATGATGTTCTTTATTCTCGACCTTCACCTTCACCTATCTGCTTCGTGACTACTGTCACATAAGGCCTTCACAAAGCTTCTCCGTCTTTCTCTGTTAGCTGCTGCAGCCCGCATCTCTTTCCAGGATTTGTAGCCCGCCTCGTCATCCAGGATCATTTTATTAATTTTATTTGTTATTCAAACAGTCTGATGAAAAATAATTGATTAATTGTAAACCGATGAGCCATGGCCACTGGCAGGTCAGGTAGTAGAACGAGAAGAACGAAACTTTTGTTCTCGTACTGAAAAGTTAGCATTTACATGTTCCTCGTTACCAGTCCTCCTTGTCCTCATTCTTCATTCTTCTTGCTTCCCCAAAGGAGTAATCAGAGGCAGGACGAAGGCTTATTCAAGATCATTGCAAAGTTAATTAGTCGAGGTGAGCAAATTTTAGAAGAGTGTTTCCTAAATGGGTGAGACTTTATTTAATTTGCAGGCGCTTACGTCAATTCGCAATCTGAATAATTACCCCATCTGACGAACGCAGCCATTTTTGTCTCTCGCGTATCTACAAACCCAGCGGGTGTCAAAATTGGGACTAAACAGAAATCAAAACTAATACAACAACAATTGACGGCCAGTATTAGTTAAAGCTTCGGCCAAGTTACAATTACAACTCACTGGTGTAGTTTAAATGGAGTGTTTCACGGTTCGGCGCATGAGTCAGGCTAATCAACTTTATCCGTCTAAAAAAAAACTCACCCGCATGTACTTCTCGATACTTCAGTAATCAATTAGTCCAAGCAAAACGACGAATGACCAAAATTGCCCCAAAAAAATTCAATGGATTACACCGAGAATGTCGACATTGAATATCAGAATAAATTACCAGAATAAAGTGTTGGCCTGAAGGATTTATTCTGTTAATTTATTCTGGTATACAAATGTCGACATTCTCGGTATAATCCGTTGGAAATTTTTGTGAATTTTGATCATTCGTCTCATAGTATGTGAGTACTAAAGTATCGAGAAGTACATTTGAGTGTGATTTTTAGACGGATAAAGTTCATAAGCCGGCCACACGAGCCGAACCGTGATTTACGGTTTGAATATCGATACCATGTCATTGCGTTCGTGTTTGTGAAAGACGGAAGTAGACACTTGATACAGTCGCCCACAAAGATGGGGTAAACCCCTCCATTGAACTCGTCACATCACTGTCTGATGAACTGCTGCAAAGATCAAGAATACAAGGATACAAATTTGTTTTCCAAAATAACTGGTTTCATTAGCTGAAACTACGGAGAGCAAATGAATAACGAGTGAACAGCTTCCTGATGAAAACGACACCAAGAGTTCGAAAACCAAACGTTCGATTTTGTTCAATGTGCAATTTTTTTGTGATTTCGAATTCGTTCGATGACCGAATTTAATCGAACGATTAAGTGAGTTGTTACGTCGGGAATGAACAAGCAAATGAATTAATAACTTCAGCGACTATGTGCTTAATTTAATGCACGTTCTTCCGTTCCACTTTTTAACCCCGATCTAAAACAATGAAACCATTGTTTGCTTTTACAAAGTCATAACTACGTAGCTATCAATAGCCGGATAATGGTCAAACCTCGGTTGCTGAAGAGCTAAACTGCTCAGTTGTGTCAAATTCAACAACAAATTTTTACGTGGAAATAAAAATGTCTATCAAATGCTCTGTGGATTTGTGGTCCTCAAACCGCAAATAATTAATGATTCCTTTTAATGATATGTTGATTGTTTAGAAGTTACTGCTATGGTAACTGTGTCAAATCGTTTGATGCAGTGTCACTTAAAAAAAAAAGAGAATTGACGGCTTTTTTGATTATAACATAAGTCACGGTTGACCACGTGGCAAAAGGCACGAAAAGATTAAGTAGAATTAACATGTTTTCATTTCACTGAGCTTACTGATCGTTACTAGTAAATATTAATGCCATGGAGGAATAATTCAGACATTACTCAGTAATACTTAATGACTCGTCAGACTCGTGCGCCCTCAATAAGGAAAGAAAATAGGTCCGCAAAGAGTACTTGTGTGGCTTACTGGTCTCAATTGTCTGTGAAAAACAGGGGGGGGGGGGAGAAACTTCTTATAAATGGTTTGCATAATTACGGACATAGCGGTGCCGGGTAACCAAGCGTGCGCAGTAGCACTCAACTAGTCACGGTGGGCACAGAGTGACCCTAAAACGCCGACCTTCATTCAATTTTTCACGTTTTGATGCAGGCTACCTGAAATTTTTCAATAATATATAACTCGACATTCTAACAAATCGTATGTTTTTTGTTTCAAATTTCGAATTTTTTGGCGGGAAAATGACGTCGCAATGTTGGCGCCAATTTATTTTTTAAATATTATGGAACATTTGATGACAGTTTCTGAAAGAACATGCCACATGAATGCTGAAACTGAAAAAATATCTGAAATATGTTGATCCAATCAAAAGTTATGGTGTATTGAAGTTTGCATTTTCCGCCATTTTGAGCTATTTTTAGTAACAAAATGGCGGAAAATGCAAACTTCAATACACCATAACTTTTGATTGGATCAACATATTTCAGATATTCATTCAGTTTCAGCACTATTGTGGCATGTTCTTTCAGAAACTGTCATCAAATGTTCCATAACATTTAAAAAAAAATTTGGCACCAACTTTGCGACGTCATTTTCCGCCAAAAATTTCGAAAATTGAAAAACAAAAAACATACGATTTGTTAGAATGTCGAGTTATATATTATTGTAAAATTTCAGGTAGCCCGCATCAAAACCTGAAGAATTGAATGAAGGTCGGCGTTTTAGGGTCACTCTGTGCCCACCGTGAGTTGCTAAGAGGATTGTCCCACGGGAACTTATTGGGAATAAAAAAGCTTTTCAGGCATGAAATTCACACCTAAAATTAGTATGCATGATAACAAAAATGTGGTTTTCCTTGGTTGTTTTCGCTCGAAAAGGAAGACGTGTTTTTTTCGTCTTTGTCTGATTTCGCTTCGCCTCGTCTATTACGATAAACATTTTCATCCGACTTCGGCGCTTCCCGTTCTAGTAGTAGCACTACTGACCGTATCCGAAAGACTCGCTGGATCCTCTTGCTGTAGCATGTATAAGGCTGTCCATAATATGCTCGGCAACTTTTGGGCAACTTTTCCGATTTCGAGGAACTTTTTTTATTTGGAGCAACTTTTTTTATTTGGAGCAACTTTTTTTCTTTTGAGCAACTTCTCATTCTTTTACATATTAAAACAAATTAATAAACAGACCTGGGCCATAATACACTTTGCAACAGCATGCAGTAGAGCTGTAGAGGCGTAGAGAACATAGGGAGACAAAGGAAGTAGGGGTTTTGTGGAACAGTGGTCTACCTGTCGTTATTTGAGAAGCCGATTCATGATCATGTGGTCAGCGGAATGAGCAGATAATTTTTTAATTTTGTTTTTAATTTTGTTTTTAATTTTTAATTTTTTAATTTTTTAATTTTTTAAATAGGTACTAGTGAGCAGCACACATTTTTTTTTTAATCTGCACGTATTTCTTGTGGGTGTTTTTGTTGTTCACACCCTAAATGGAACGTCATTTGTGCTGTAAAGTTTAGGTATAAAATAAGTTCCCCTAACTATCTTGTATAATCCCTGACGAAGTGTGTAGTAATCACACGAAACCGGTAGGATAATGAAACAAATTAACAAGATTCGTTGCTGTGTGCTGCTCACTAGTACCTATTTAAAAAATAGCATCTTATTATCATAAATATGAAAAAAAAAACATTGTAGCAACCTGAAGATTTTTTGAGCAACTTTTGAGCAACTTTTTGATTTTGGAGCAACTTTTGAGCATCTTTTAGATTTTTGGAGCAACTTTTGAGCAACTTTCTGGGATATTTTGAGCATCTTTTTAAACATTTTGGAGCATATTATGGACAGCCCTAAGCATGTAGACTGACCTGTACATGCAGCTCAGACGAATTTTTCGCTTGTTCATGCCAAAAATCCGCCAGCGCTGTGCTTGCAGGCTACACGCGTACAGCTCTACGCTGCGAGCTTGAAAAAGTTTCCCGGGTCATAGAAAACAATGATTTTTTTGTTGACGTCATTCTTAGCAACGGCTTGATCGACACAGGATTCGCACTGTTGGACTGCATCCTCGGAGACCCAGGGGTAGTTAGTCTGGCGCGAAGAAAGTTTATAATCGGCAAAAATCGGAGCGGCGAAAGTTCGAAGTAGCTGTGAATTAACCCCTGGGAAGCGGCTCTTATCGCACTTCTTCCAGAAACATTTGAATACACGGTCTCTGATTGGGCAGAAAAGTTCTGGCATTGTATTTTTCTGCTCAATCGACGAGCTTTATCTATTGCGCCACTTCCGTGCCTTCTTACACGATGTTGTAAATTGTACCGATTTATTTCTGCTTTTTCTACTTTCAAATTTCCCGCGCGCCGCCATGTTTGTTTTCGCAAAGTTTGATGGGAGATTATGGCGTCATTGCGTTGTCGTGCGTTGCATTTTGGCTTTCAGTTTGGACTCTATCATGTCGTTGTCGCGTTAATTGTTCTACGTTGGATCAGCCTTGCTTACTTTATTTGTATTTCTATTTTTGGCTGATTAAATCTGTCACAGATCCTACGTAGACATTTTTTTCACAGTTTTCACAGGCCGGGCCACTTTATTCACTTTTAGTTTTCAATACGTGACTATGTCACCTGGTGCCCATGCGCGGTAGGGTCCACTAAAAGCTAATTTGCTAATCGGATTAGCTGTGTTACTATTTATGACCAGTGACGTAACACTGTCGGGTAATCCCAAGCCAGTCAGTATTACATTTTGGAGTGCGTTCTGTAGCTAATGGTGATGGGTCGTGGGTGCAAGTCGTGCAACCTCGATTCCAGGATCTCTCTCCTTTTCCTCCCTTGTCGTTGAGTAGAGAGACCCTGGTTGCGGCTGGTCACGTGACCACCCAAATTCTGGGTGGTAAAAAAATATATTCGGAGGGAGGGGTGGTAGAGTGTTAGAGTTGTTGCTGTGACAAATCTACCATGCGAGGGTGAGAGCGTTGACTCTGAGTCCAAACTCGCAGATGCAGGTCTTCAAACAACTCGCAAAGCAAGCACCAAAAAAGTTTGTACATAAGCTTTACTTGCGGTTATTCAAGCTTCTACAGGCTTTGCCAGGCCGTTTGCGAAGATCACTGCGATAATCAGTTTTCTTGGAAACCGCTTGCGTAATTCTCAGAACTACACAACTACGTCGGACGTTTTACAACGGAATTTTGTCCATAGAAGAAAGCCGATCATTTTGGTATGTGAACAGCTTTAAGGTAATGAGTTTAAGTGATCGTTAAATTGTATTCACTGCAAAAACTGCCGATGGAAAAATATTCCTTCGTACAGTCCGTTTGACATTCGTGCCGTACAAGGTTGTTGATTTTCAAGGAACCGCCGGCGGGCGGCTTCGAGCGGTTGTTGTTGTAGATTTTATGACACAAGAAAAACTATATATTACGGTCAAACTAACGACAGAATCAGTTAGAGAAAATAGTAAGCTACTCTTTTATCCTAAAATTTGGACTATTTCACTCCTGATTTTGCTCCAAATGAATTTGTAAATAAATGCCGTTGTGTTTTAATTTACCGGAGTTCACAGGGTCAGTGAACGAGCTCGCCAAGCTTATTGTTGTTTTCAAACTTGGTTTGAGACCAAGGTGTGTGGTTTACAACCTCGTTTAGCTTTACGATCATGAACCTGTCTACTTATATTTTCTACTTAGAATTTGTGTTCGCAAAGCGAATTTTCCATTCTTGTAATATAATATTCGCGCCGCTGCTTTTGTGGCTCGAAAATATCCGTCACGTATACATGTTCATGTCATGAATTCGAAGTTGTACAGAATAAAAACAAACGTTCCATACAAATAGCCCGTTTCACTTTTAACATATAAACCAGCAGAAAGCAAGGCTGTTCCATTTTGAACCAAGCTCGATTTGCCCCTTCGATCCCCTTGTTAGTAATTATTGTTCACCTTGACAAAACGGCCTCAAAGACCCACCCTCCCTGCGGCATTGTTGTGTTGGCCCGCCACTTGTACTTAGGCCTCCTCGGAGGGAAACTAAATCCGGGCTCCCCAGATTCGGTTAGTTGTTGTTGTAGCTAAAACCTCGTGCTCGAGAGCGAATAAAGGCTGTGTGTTTACCGAGCTCTTGCGTCGTCTGTGCCGGCCGACATGGTGTCGGAATAGTGGGATCGACTCAACAAATCGACAAGAGGATCAACAAAAGAAATATCCGCGAAAACGAAACGTACATCGAGCGAAACAGTCGCAACCAACTCGTCAAACAATGATGGCGAGCCTCAAACGACCCGAATTGAAACTCGGCGGAAATATGCCAGAAAACTTCAAGAACTTTGAACTAAGATTTCACGACTACTGCATCCAAGCAGACTACAGAAATTTGGCCAAAAATCCTGAGACAGAGAGAGCAGATTATTACAAGAAACCTCTGCTGGAAATATCGGCGCTACGATCCGCTATGCCGAACGAAGCCTTGCAGGTGATCCGTTACACCATTGAACCCCAGATACCAGCGGATGATCGGGAAAACCATGGATCTGGATGGATAAACTACGACTCTATCGGAAGTTCGCTCTTAGCAGACAGATTTAAATTCTGGAACACTCAGCAAAGCCCACATGAATCCGTTCAAGAGTGGGAAGTAAAGGTCAGACAGGCTGGCAGCCTGTGCTCTTACAATGCACTGACGGACGAAATGTGCCGCGACAAATTCGTTTTTGGCCTACACGATGGTAAAATGAGAGCTGGGCTGCTAAAAACGCATTTAAAATCGGATGGAACTCCCAAGAATATGCAAGATGTAGTGGCCGAAGCCAAGGCCCTTGAGTCAGCCAAAAGTGCCAACAAGCTCATCACAGAAGCCACAAAAGGAATAGAGGAACAGATAAACTGGATGAGCCACAAGCAAATGAAGCTAAAGAGGGAACCTGGAACCTGCCACTGGTGCGGAGACCGACGTGGGCCTCACCCTTGGAAAACATGCCCTGCAAATGGTAAAACATGCACAAAGTGTGGAATCAACGATCACTTCTCCAGAGTCTGTCTTGAGACAGGTACTCCCCAACAAACACAACAAAGAAGAACTACCCCATGGCAAACTCAAGGCAGGGGTCGTGGCAATAGACCCCCCGCGGCCGGTCCCAATATGGAGCTTCCCGTGAACAAAACGTACACCTCCTACACACTGCAAATGATCACCACCCTGTGGAATACTACACTGATGACTACCAGGAAGAAGAATGCTACTCCCTGGAAACACAGCAGATACACAGTGTAAATGCACACCCAGCAAGGAAAAAGTATTTTGTCACCCTGCCAATGTCCGCCACTGGAAGCAAATTTACCCCAATGACATTCCAGATAGACACAGCCGCCACCTACAATACCCTGTCTGATGATGCACTTCTCAGGCTGATGCCAAACATGAAGCTAACAAAGTCACCTTACCTACTTCACCCATACGGTGATGCCCAGTCACTAAAACCACTGGGGCAGATTGACCTCCTGTGCGAACGAAATAAGACATTTGAATCGCTCACATTCCAGATACTCCCCAGAGCAATCATGATGAATAAACCAGCCCTACTTTCTGGATCAGACTGTGAGAAACTGGGCCTCATTAAAATCACAGCAGACGAAATATTCTCTCTAACCTCGGCAGTAAAAGACTCCACAGGACAGAGAGCCCCTACATACCGACCCATCACGTCACAAAGAAGCCCTGACACAGTAGGCCCAATGACCAAAACCAACAGTACACCCAAAGGAGAAACAGGCAGCGAGCTTGAACAACCCAGTAACAACGAGCCGTGCATGGACAAATCAACCCCTTCACCCTCAAAACCAATCAAGATTCCTGCCAAAAGATGCCTACCTCCACCTGGAGAACTTACTAAAGAACACATTCTACAACAGTATGCAGATAATTTCGAAGGCCTTGGCTGCCTAGGACCGCCAGTTCACTTCAAAGTAAAGAATGATGTCTCACCAGTACAAATGCCAATCCATCGCGTCCCTGTGTCCAAACGGATGAAGGAAAAGGAAGCCCTTGACAGATACGTCACAGCTGGCATCATAAAGAAAGTAGAGGAACCCACTTCGTGGTGCTCCAATGAGGTCATAAGAGAGACACCAAAGAAAACAAGAATCTGCATCGACCCCAGCCAAACAGTCAACAAAGCGATTCTCAGACCAATATATCAAATGCCCACGCTGACTGAACAACTCCACAAACTCTGCCACGCCAAATGTTTCTCACTAGTCGATGTCAGAGAAGGGTTTCTACACGTACCCCTCGATGAAGAATCATCACTCATGACCACAATGCACACATCCTACGGCAGATACCGATGGCTACGCCTCCCATTTGGTATATCAAGCGCTCCAGAGGAATTCCAGAAGAGATTGATGTCAGCTTTAGAGGGTCTTGATGGGGTACTGTGCATCGTTGATGATATACTTCTTTTTGGAGAAGGAACAAACTACCAAGACGCCGAGAAAGACCATGACCGCCGCTTCGTTGCCCTGATGGAACGCTGCTCAAAGAAGAACATAAAACTAAACCAAAGCAAATTACAGTTCAAACTAAAAGAAGTCAAATTCATGGGCAACATCATAACTGACCAAGGAATGCAGGCAGACCCAGACAAGATATCAGCAATCTCGGCGATGGCCTCACCCCGAAACAAAGCAGGAGTACAGAGATTCGTAGGAATGGCCAACTACCTCTCACCTTACTGCCCCAACCTCAGCACCACCATCCGGCCTCTCACACAACTCACCAGATCAGATACCCCCTCCATGTGGGCCCAAGCACAAGATGATTCATTCAAGAAAGCCAAACACCTCATTGCCACCGCACCAGTGCTCCAATACTATGACTTAGACAAACCAGTGACACTGCAAGTGGATGCAAGTGAAGAAGGCCTGGGCGGTGCCCTTCTCCAGCCCAACAACGACGGACATCTCCAACCTGTCGCGTACACCTCAAACAGCCTCAACGCCACCGAACAGCGATACTCGCAAATCGAGAAAGAGTGCTTGGCCATTTGCAATGCATTTGGAAAATTTGACCATTGGCTTTATGGCAAATCAGACATAGAAGTTCACACAGACCACCAGCCACTCGAGACCATCTGCAAAAAGCCCCTGCACAAAGCACCAGCAAGGCTACAGAAAATGCTAATGACACTCCAGAGATACCGCTTCACTATCAAATACAAGAAAGGAACCTCACTCCATCTGGCCGACACTCTCTCAAGAGCCGCACTGCCCACCCCAATACATGCCAGGGTCACAGGATTCGAAGTCTTCAGAACTGATCTCACAGAGGAATCCAAGACACGCAACCCACGCCTGACAGGAAACACTGAATCTCGCATACGCGAAGAAACCAAAACAGATGAACACCTCTCCAAGCTAATGACCACAATCCTCCAAGGCTGGCCGGATGACAGAAACCAGGTACCGCAACCCTTACAGGCCTACTGGAACTACCGAGACGAGCTAACAACTCAAAATGACCTTATCTATAGAGGTGCACAAGTGATGATCCCGCAATCCATGCACGCAGAGATGCTGCACAAAATCCATGCTAATCACTTTGGTCCTGAGTCAAATATCCGCATGGCACGAGAAGTTCTATTTTGGCCAGGAATGAGACAAGCAATTTTTGATATGTGCAACAACTGTGGTACCTGTGCTCAGTACGGCTCAAAGGCAACAAAAGAGCCCATGCGATCTCTCCCGATACCAACACTACCATGGCAGATTGTAAGCCAAGACATCTTTACGCATAAACAGAAAGCCCACCTTGTCACCGTCTGCCATTTCTCTGACTGGATCGAAGTGGATGAACTTGACGACACCTTAGCAACAACAGTCATCGACAAAACCAAAGTCCACTTTGCCAGGTTCGGCATACCACGCATGTGCCACACAGACAATGGACCGCAATTCACCAGCAAAGACTACATGGACTTCGCCTCTCAGTACGGCTTCATGCATACCACCTCGAGTCCCTACCACTCCCAAGGCAATGGCAGGGCAGAGGCAGCCGTCAAAGTAACGGAATCTATGCTCAGGAAATCAGATGACCTCCAAATCGCCCTACTAAACTATAGAAACACACCACCAAAGGGCCACACCTACTCCCCTGCCCAACGCATGGTGAACCGTCGGACACGAACAACACTCCCAACACCTGACCACCTCCTAGTGCCGACGTCAATCAACAGTGACACTGTATCACAAGAGATCAAAGCCAAACGCAGCACCAGTAAAGCTCACTATGACAAGACAGCAGGTCCCGAACACAATATAATCAACATTGGCGAATTTGTGTATGCACGACCTCCGCCCAGGCAACCCGGCAACCCATGGGCGTATGGCTGCGTAACCGACAAACACCATCCAAGATCATACACCATAAAAACGCCAAACAGTACCATTCGAAGAAATCGGGTACACATCAGGCGAGCAGCGCCTCCTACTCCGACACCAATTCGCACTCCAGCAACACCCTTGCCTAGACCAGGACACTGCCCTGTGCATCGCCACAACCACCAAGGATCAGGACTGAACACCTCTACTGATCAACCTAAACAGCAGAAACCGCCTTCTCCAGACACAAGCAACAGCGAACCGGATACCGACACCTCCATACAACACCAAAATGAAACAAGCACACCTGAAGAAGCCCAAAGCGAGTCGTCTACTCTCACATCCCCTGCCACAACTCAGGATCAAGCCCAGGATCACCAACCTGAAGTGAGAACACGGACAAGACTTATCAAACCACCGACTAGGTTCAAAGACTATGAACTCAAGTAATGCCCATCATTAACATTTGGGACATCATATAAGTGTAATAGTAATGTTATAACTGCAAAAGCAACTTGTACCCTATTGGTACCTATCATTTTTTTTTCAAAGAAAGGGGGATGTTGGCCCGCCACTTGTACTTAGGCCTCCTCGGAGAGAAACTACATCCGGGCTCCCCAGATTCGGTTAGTTGTTGTTGTAGCTAAAACCTCGTGCTCGAGAGCGAATAAAGGCTGTGTGTTTACCGAGCTCTTGCGTCGTCTGTGCCGGCCGACAGTTGTAACCGCATGGTCACGTGACCAGCCGCAACCAGGGTCTCTCTACTCAACGACAAGGGAGGAAAAGGAGAGAGAGCCTGGAATCGAGGTTGCAAGTCGTGGATCGTGGGAGTGGGTGTGGATAACAAAAATCGTGAATTTATAAAAAAAAATAAATTGAAAATAAAAATAAAGTTGGAAATTCATGAAAAATATCAACAAATTATCAAACGCTTCAGACTAGGGCTTTCCACAAGTTGCTCGAGATTTCCCAAAAAGTTGCCCGTAATTTCTCAAAAAGTTGCTCAAAAGTTGCTCAAAAAATGTCAAAAAGTTGCTTTTTGCAACGAAAGTTGCTCAAAAGTTGCTAAAAAAAGTCAAAACGTTGCTTTTTGTAACGAAAGTACCTCACAAGTTGCTCAAAAAAACAAAAATAATTATTTTGTTGTTCTCTTCCTTTATTTGGTCTGATGCAAAAATATGCAAATTGTACAACTGACAAAAGTAAGATTTCTAAGCATTTTTGTGCAATTTTGCGGCGTAACCAGCGTTGCTAAATAACTTTGTCCTCAATTAAAACCAAAAAAATGTATGCATGAGTAAAGACTACGCATCAATATTAATATTAATAAATTAATTGTCTATTAAAACATTGTGAAATATGGAAGCAAGGCCAATTTAAGCACTAAAAGCTGCTCCGATTTCTCAGAATTGGTAGAAAACTAGAAATTGCTCAGAATGCAAAAAGTTGCTCAAAACGAAAAAAGTTGCTCGAAATACAAGAAGTTGCCAAAAAGTTGCGGAGCAGACTCTTTTTTTGGAGCGCAATGTTTGACCCAAAGACCTCCGACGATTTCCGAAGATGACCCGAACCCTTCCGAAGATTTTCGAACATGTTCGGACGTGATCGGAAGGTCAGCAGATATTTCCGATAATCAACGGAAGATTGCAGAAGACTACCCTATGAATGCCAATTGTCAATCTCCTGCTTTTCACCACTAACAATTTCCGCGTAAGTTGGGGACTCATTTCCAGCATTTCTATCCGACTCCCCGTCCATTGTAACGAGTTACCGATCAGAACAATCACAATATAAGCTAAGCTAAGATGAAATACTTTGAGACGTGATCGCGAATACCAGATAGCGAACGCGTGCCACGAGGGTAATAAAAAGGAAAGGGAGGGGAGTTCGGTGAGCGCGAAGCGCGAGGGCTAGGCTACAAGGGTAACAATGGAGGTCATTTCTCCTGGGAAAACTTTGGAGTTTGTCATGATTGACATATCTGTAACAATGTTGTCATTGTGTTACAGATGTATCGCATATCGATGCCAGTAACACAGAGACTGTGAGCCCTTTAGACTTCTCAGATCCGATAAAAAGTGAAATAAAAACGAGAAATAAAAGTTCAGAAAATGTATTTCACTTGCACGATTTGAGTTGCACGATTTGAGAGAAAAGCGAGCTATGAGGCCCGGGGCGGGGGGCGGGGTACTTGACCTATATTTGGGTATAGGGGTGCCGCTGAGGGTTTGAAAACATGACCCTGTTTACCCTACGCCTGTTTAGGTTGCAATTTAGCGAATCATGTTTGACTGATAGGCAGAAAACGTCTCCGATCTAAATACTGTATAAACCATATTTTTACGACGACAATCGTGCAACCCTGTTTAGGATAGACTCGCATGAAATGATATACCCTGTTCAGGGTAGAGGGGCCAAAAACCATACCCTGTCCAGCGGAACGTCCCCGTATAGGCATAAGGGAGTACCCACCTACTCTCCACCCTCCGGGGGCTATGAGCAGGCTCAGATAAACCGGAAGCATGTTTCAAATCAACTCCCGACAAATCAAGCGCCGATTGTTCTCTCGTGCTCTACGGTCTTCAGAGAGAAAAAAGTAGAAAAAATACCAATAAGGGATTCCTTCCCGAGGATTCATTATCCAGCTGATTTTAGGATCATCTTCGGAAATTGTCCGTGGTCTTTGGGTCAAACAGTTGCGCTCCAAAATTAACGAAATTGATATTTTTCATGAATTTCCAACTTTATTTTTATTTTCAACTTATTATTTGTTATCCTTTTTTTATTCTTTTTTATTGATTAATTTTTTTATTTACGATTTTTGTTACTGCCTGGCTTGGGATCACCCGACAGTGTTACGTCACTGGTCATAAATAGTAACACAGCTAATCCGATTACATGTACTGTAACACAGTGTGTACATAGCAAAATGATCTGCGTGAAATTTGTATTGTTTTGAGTGCGCTTCAATCAGAACTGAGATGCTGAGATCGAGAAGGTTGGATACCCCGTTTACACTAATGGCAATGGTTCACGAGGTGACCGTTCTTTGTAAATTTGGAACGGTAAGTTTCATTACACAGCATTACATATGTTCGTATTTAAAACGACATGTTGTTGACACTACGGATCTAAAACTGTAACTTCGCAAAAACCTTACAGAACCAAAGGTGATTTTTACGGTAGACAATTAGCAACTTAATGAAACAGTAAATCTGGTTTAAAAAAATGGAAAGCTTTGAGATATACTCTGAGAAGAAATTTCGGTTGGAATAGTTTCATTTTGTTTCATGTTGACATTCGCGCGAGTGGAAAACATGACACGACACTTGACCTTTTAGTTATACCTACTCTAGAATTCATTTTTATAGGAATATATAGATGTTATTGAACTAGCTTGTTCGGTCCGTATTGGGAAAATATTGGTCGAGTTGTTTTTTTGCAAGTTTATGGACCGAGCCGAAGGCGAGGTCCATAAACTTGCAAAAAAAGAACAAGACCAATATTTCCCAATACGGACCGAACAAGCTAGTTCAATAAAGTTTTTATTATAATGGCTTTTAAAAAATTTGCTGAGAAATTAGTGCAACCATTCTCGGCTAACGCGCGCGCGCCAAAGCTAAGCATATTCTTGCATTTTTCAGGTCACTTTGCGAAAAGTTTAACCAAAATTGTCCGCCAGACATGAGGAAAAAATGTTCTTCTTAATAGAAAACAGTTTTCTTTTGTTCAATGTTTCATAAAAGGAATTTGGCGAAATGAGTTCGTGAGCGGTCCATCTTTGCGGTCCGTATTGCAAAATTCGGACCGCTCAGGGAACCAATCAGAATGTTCCTTTTCATCGTGGACCAGTTTGCCATATAATAAAGAGCAATACAGAACTCATTAGAATATCAGATTTTGTATTCAAACAAAAACTTTATCCTACTGTAGCAAAATAAGACATATATAATCAATACATCTATTTGAAATGTGTTTTCTTGTGTTGCGTGACCATTTCAATTTTTGTAGTAAATACATGGAAAAATCCCAATGCGTTTACCTCTCTCAACGGGTGGCTTTTGAATTATCCAAGCTGGATGTTTGATATGTTACAGTACAATAACAGGGCTTTTCGCTAGTATAGCTTTTATTTCGAATTTCGATGTACCAGGGCAAGATTTTTGCCTACAAAGTTTCCTAAGTTTCAAGTGTTTACCGAAGTGCTGAAGATAGGAATCTTCGGGCTTTCAAAACGACATGTGAAAATGCATCTTCTTGCGATATTTTTATATTTCCGTGTTGCAATAAGGATACCCTACTTAGCTGCAAAATATAATTTTGATACCTTGAGCCGTCTTTCTTCCCGAGCGATTTGAATATGCACCAATTTTCCGCAAAATTGAATGGCGGCTTTCACGAGAACACGGCATTTCGCGTTTTGCCGAATTTCTTGAAAAGGAAAACTCTTTGGAAAGTTTGATTGCAATTTTCGAAAGTAGTTCACCAAAGGGTTTCTCCTGACCAAATATAAAGAAATCCGAAATTTCCGTTTGACGGCGAATTCGCGATGATTACAGTCAGCCGCTCTTAAGGGGTCAATGACCACTAAGAATGTAAACTGATTATGATTATTTAGGTGATCCACTGGCCAATCAGGTAGAAGAAAAAGATGTTCTGATAAAGTGTCATGTTCCTCTTCACCAGTCCTTCCTTCCTTCTCGCTATCCCAAAAGAGTAAAAGAGTACTCCAGGTACCGGACATGACCAGAAGCAAGACAAAGGCTTATGCATGATCGCTGCAAAGTTTAAATTAGAGGTGAGCGAATTTGTAAGACTTTATTTAATTACAGAAGCTTACTTTAGTCCGCAATCTAAACAATTAGGCTAAAGAAAGCTCTTCTAAAATGCTTTCATTCAGAAGCGATTGTCACTGAGGCAGCGCATCGCATGGCTATTGTGTCCTATCCCAGGAGGAAAACTAGGGACTAAAACAGCTTTCAAAACGGCTGATACAACGCTAGTCGACGTGCACCATTTATTTAAAGTCAAAGCTTCTACCAAGTTACGTGCATTTTGATCGGTACAATCGACAATAATGAATTTAGGTAACTGAATAGCATATCACTATACGTCCTGTTCGAGAAAAGGAAGTTGAACACTTGATACCTTATTGAAGATGGGATAACCCGCTCCATTGAACCTGTCATATCATATCACTGTCTGAGGGACATTTTTATTCAAAAGCTGCAAAGACTACGAACGCAAGTTTGTTTTACAAACCGTGGAAATTAAAAAACAGAGAGGTATATAAACAGGTAAACATTTCAAGCAAATGTATGGACCTATATGAATAACTTTAGTTCGTTCGAAAAAGTGACTACTGTATATGCATTGCCGCACGTTCTTTCATTTCGCTTTTTGACCCCGATCTAAAACAATGAAACCATAGTCTTCGCGCGCTTAGAACGAAGTCATAACTCTGAATGATAATGATCAAAATTAGTCCAAAACATCGGTTACCATAAAGCTAAACTGCTTGTGCCAAATTCAACAGCAAATCTTTATGCGAAAATAAAAATGTTGTCTCTATCCAATGCTCTTTTGATTTGTGGTTCTAAACGCAAAGAACTTCAGTCACGTCCTTCACTAATTCTGTCTGATCAGTGATATCTTGAAGTTACGGCTATGGTTACTATGTCAAATCATTTGATCCAGTGTCATTTTCAAAAGGGAGAATTTGATGGCTTCCTCTTTTTTGCGATTTTATTTTTTCAGGCCAAACTGAACATTGCTATTTTAGCTACATTTTTCAAAAAAATAATATTTTAAAATCTTGAAACGCGCGCGAGCTATCCACAAAAACGTGTTTTCAAATACAATTCTATATAAATCCGCTATAGATCGTTTTCACGTGACGTCACATCATTTCCGGTCGCCATATTGGTGTACCACTTTTGATTGCGTAATAGCATAATAGCATGCAAATACAAGTCACCTCTACATATTGTAGCCTTTAGAAATGGATAATTCAGCAAGTGAAGCTAAGTCTGGGGAAAATCCCGATGTGATTCTTTCTTTTCCTATTTCTGAATATGCCAAGAAGTTGGAACCGTGAATAAAACAGCGTTATTTGGAGAAATTATCGGCAATTGGAATCGATCCCGTGATGATAGAGGGTAAGCATTTTGAGCCGGACTGCTTGCCTCCTGTGGAATCAACAGATCTTTTGTTCTATGGTGTTGGAGACTAGCTTTTACACCCAGCAGCAGTTTAAAGCTTTCCGAAGCCTCGAAGGTTATATAATCAAATAGTATCTGGATTCATTACTAGCGTAAAAGGCCACATAACAATGTACATTATATGTATCGCAAACAAGTTTGTTGTTTTAGCGAAGGTAAGACATTCACAGCATATGAACAACTCTTTGATCCCGATTTGGATTATCACGGGAAAAGAAGGAACAGTTTTGTCTGCTCATTGTCTAGGTTGCAAGGCTGGGCTAGCAGAATCTTGTTCGCATGTAGCTAGTGTTCTTTCAGTTCTACATAGAAGCGTGGACAAAGCTAAATGGTAAACTGTCATATAAACATGCAAGTTAAATGCTCGTGGATTATACCTTCCGAGATATAAACTTTACTTCGGCTAAATTTGAAATTTGCTGCATAAAATTCTTGCCTCTTCGCTTCTCTCTCTCTCTGCCTCGAGTTATTTCAGGCTCTCTTTCAGCAAACGCAGGCTTCTTTGTGAGTTCGCGTTCCCTCGCCCTCTCGCTTCTTTTTGCCGCTTCTTCTCGATCTGCCTTCTTGTTATGCCCTAAATACTAAGTTGGCACCCAGTCAACGTTGAATTTATCCCAAGTTTTTGGCTGCCCGTCCAGAAACGAAATGCTTTTCACATACGCGATCGTTTTCAAAAATTGTATCCGCGAGGCATCGATCGATCCCTGTAAATCGCCGAAATCCACCGCGATCTTCTCTCTTCGGATGATTATCTGGCTTTTTCCCCTTTATTTATAACTATCGAAGGCACTCTTGCAAAGTACAATCCTTTATATAATTATTTCGTCCGCTTTTATTGCCACAGCCCACGATCAGACACAAAATATGACTCACATTCAAAGGCCGCGGTCGCTTTGTTTACAAATTTGGTACACCAATATGGCGGCGTAGTAACCGTAGTCAAGGATTTGGTCGCGTGAGTGAAAACGATCTATAGTGTCATAAGCCAATTAGAATCAACGCAGGGCTTCCCGTGACGTCCCAAAACAACGTCCGGAAACAAAAATTATGCGTTTTCTGTGCAACTTCTTTGTTCTACGAATCAAAACAATAGAATAGCATATTGTGCTCAACTCTTGCCTCCAGGTTACGCGTAAAAAATCTCCTTATCACAGCTACAAAGTACGTACATTGAACTGCTAGTTTGCAACGCCTATTATTCGGTCTTATTCGGATGGTGACCGCATTTCGGCCTGCAGCTGTTTATTTGAATCAATATTTTGGCTGCAAATCCTTTTTGCCTGTTATTGTAGCTTATTGTGTTGACCTAAAGTTTTTTAATAGTTTCCAATTACATTGCTGAGCTGGCTCACGACAGCCTTTGATTCAAAGTTGATATCCCGCAATGACCTTCATTGTAACACATATCGGTGAATTTTTGATAAGCAAACTTGACAAAAAAATTGCAAAGCAACCAATAGGAATTTCGAGAAAGCCTCGCACGGTTTTGAAGATCGACGCCTTGTGATTGATATAATGCAGTTGTTTTGTTTGTGTACCTCGAATTCGATATACGATAAATTCGCTCAAAGATACGTCAGTCGTTTTGGGCTTTTGGGGCGCATTCTTCTTAAAGTGCAACTAACCCCCAAAATTTTTATTCGTTTAAATAAATGTACTTGTTATTTGAAACTTAACTGCGAAATTTGTTTTGGATTTGGTTGAATCCTCGATTTTCTGTGCCCCGGCAAAGTCACCAAAAACGCCTCCATTTTTGTTCACGGCCGCGTTTTGACTGGGAATGAGTTTAGCGGAATGTGACGTAAGCCCCGGAACCTTAGATCCTTCGCGTCCACTCATTTCCTTTAGGAAGATGCGATACACATTCGAAAAGTGTGTAGAAACGCCTTCCAGGTGCGTTATTGGCCGTTGCAGCAACACCCCAGATTTAGACAAAGGTATACTATACCATTTTATAGCGATCGTCGATAAATACGAAAAAGACGATGGATTTTGTAATCTCAAACGAGCGAAGTATAAAGTGGGACTGTGAGAGCCATTGATCAAGAACTCTGAAATTTGTCCGCGCACTTCTAGCTGCAGGCCGACTTCCAAAGGCTATTTAACCCGGTCAAAGCCAACTAGCAATTCGACCAAATTTTACCGAGAACCTATCTCCATCGCTGCTAAAAGATAGCCAGAAATGTCAGCCCATGAA
This sequence comes from Desmophyllum pertusum, assembly GCA_029204205.1. Classification (NCBI taxonomy): domain Eukaryota; kingdom Metazoa; phylum Cnidaria; class Anthozoa; order Scleractinia; family Caryophylliidae; genus Desmophyllum; species Desmophyllum pertusum. The sequence goes on along the minus strand of MU827306.1, from coordinate 603,518 downwards.
ATTCAGTAGTTCGAGCGTCGATCCGTGATATCGCGCATCTGTAATGGCGTTAACATTTCTTCCTCGTGCGAAGCAATTTCGGGAATATTGATGAAAGTCAAAGACGAATTTCTTTTGAAGGATAAAATAGTAAAAATGACAAAAGATTTTAACTCCAGAAGTTTTTCTGAGGCCGGGAAATAAGCGGTGCGATAAACCGTATACTCATCGTAACATTAATGCGGACCACCGTGGGAACACCACTTCCATTTCGCTTACCGAGGAAGAAAAAGTCATTTATTTGACGGTTTTTACTTCAAAATTAACTTAGTTCAGTATGCTGGTTATTTGGAGTAGCAACGACAAACGTTTGAGGATGTCAAAACTGTAGTGATGTGGCTTGTTTTCTTTCAGCTTTGCTTCAATTTCCAGGCCCGAGCAGACCGCGCGCGGAGCAAGCCGATTTTCAATCGATCGACTATCTCTTGGCTGCGTCTCAAGCAACTCTTAATATACTTCTCTATAAACTCTCGATATACACACTTTAAGCATGGACCAATACTTAAATAGGACAGAGCCAAAACAAGCTTTATTGGATGGCATATAAATTGTAACCTCGCTAAACAGCAGTTATATGGTGACCTATGGTGTACAACAGCAGTAGCATTCGCTAAGGTTTTGAAGCGAATCATGTTTGCAGTTTCCACATGAACACCTACAATAAAGGTAAGAGAATAACACTATTCTGTTCTGTTTAATTTTCACTGAGAATGCGAATAATACATTTCGTAGCGACATGACAGCAATCGCGTTTGTTTACATTCACGCAATACTTGGCAACTTGCGACTGACCAAGAATCCCTCGCATGTTCCGTGCCGTCCAATCTTTTTTGAAGCATTCGTTATAAATCTTCATTTTCTTTAACTTCTTTGTTGTACTTTTTTAGCCATTCTTCGTCCACCAAGGGTTCATCAGCACACATATATGCCATTTCATCGAGACTTTCATTGCTTGCTGTGCGATCTACAACAGCCGACTCGATCTCATCTTCCACCTCCATGTCGTATTCCGGAATAAAACATGTCTCAGAATCTTCGGAATCATAGTTCGACTCCGAATTTCCGTCGCTGGAAGACATATTTCTTTGTGGGTAAAATTGCGATAGTTACGAAGACGTAAAGAAAAATAAATCATCCGAAGAAGTTTCTACACAATGTAAATCCCTCACAAAAGCCTCTTATCGCTATTCAGAACGTTCCCGCCATTACGTCACAAGATCTCGACCCAGGACCCGAATAATGCGCGGTCGTGGGACAGAAAATTCCAAGTTTAAACGGCTGTAGAAACGCGGGGATTTTATCGATTGCGATAATTTTTCTCAGACGTGATCAGGGTAGCAAGGAAATTTATTTAAGCGAAAAAAACTTTTTGGGGTTAGTTGCACTTTAAGCCCGGGCTAAACGTTTTAACATTGTTATATAACATTTGTTGATTCAACAATGTTAGAACGTTTAGCACCCATGTTAGATGATGTTTGTTCAACATTTTTTTGTTAAATGAATGTTTTGATTTCGATCAAACATTTCGTCCAACATTTCAACAATGTTTTATCGTTTAGCCGGCCTTCTAACAATGTTACAACCCAACGACCAATCATATTTAAGCACCCAGTCCCCAACCCAATTCTGCCCAAAATGTCGTGAAATTGCTCTTCTTACGAAAGTTCCAATATCAAATTCGCGTACAGCCACTTTTCCGCTCATTTTTTTCATCCATTCACGTGTTTTCCTTTTTACCAACTTCGGGACTCTTTTTTCTTCTGTAGTAAGTTACAAATAACTATTGCAGCGAGAGCTTTTTTCTTATATCTTTCCGCCATTTTGAAAATTCCCGGGAAAAAATATAAACAAACACCATCCATGTTTGCGTGATGTTATGACGTTTAGCCGCGCGATCTAACATTGTTATACAACAAATGTTGGACATGTTATATTAACAATGTTAAAACGTTTAGCCCGGGCTTATTACGGTTAAATAAAATTAATACCAGACATTTTTTACCGGATAGTGCATTTCATAACCTTTACATTGATATATAGTTTGTGGTAGTTGCATTCAAAACAGTGCGCCTATAAATTATTTTCCGAAGGTCACCCGCGAAGGTCTACGTTAACCTTAACCAAGCTTGCTCGGGACAGTATTGGGAGAATATCGGCCCTCGGTCTTTTCTGTACGCACCTCGCTACGTATTGTTCTTTGAAATTTCCAAGGTTTAAAATACCCTAGTCATGAATAAAGCAATTCTCAGAACTCGCATTGAAATAAATGTATTCCAACCAGTAAAGATAATTTATACCTGTAGCCTGCGTGGCATGCAGGCGTAGAAAGGGGAGGGAGAAGGATAATTCGGGCGCGAGCGCGAAGCGAGATCGGCGGGAAGGGGGTTGGGGAGGAACGACTGCTATAAGATCCCGGATTGGTTCGATTCGGCCGCAAAATTCTGATTGGTTATTTGAACAATAGGTCGCATACTGTCAAAACTCAACGGCTAGTGCAGAGTGTTTCATTTATAAGTTTTGAGATTTGTTATCAACATTTGCAAGATTATGCCAGTGATCAACATAAAGGTGATTTCTTGGTATTGCACTGCGCATCCTTTCTGCGCATAATTTATTGCGTCATTAGCGCGCGCCACGCGTCATTTAGCGCGAGCATGAGCGCGCGCACATACAGAACATTACAGGATTTCTTTCAGGCTAAGCTCGGCTGGGAAATAAATGGTTGTTTTCTCCTAAACAAGCACGGTGACCCCCATTTTTTATTACATAATTTTAATAAGAACAGTATCTATATTACACAAGAAAAAAATGGGCAGAAATCTATGATCAGTTTTTTGGAAATTTAACTAAATTCTTACTACGGTCCAGCAGCGCATATCCAATTTGAATCTACTTTGGAGTGTAAAGTAAATACAAAGGTAATCGAAGACATTTTGCTGGAACGTCGGTGAATAAACAATGGAATAAAGTCAAACTCTGTGCAATATCACGGGCTGCATTGAAAAATATCGCGCTTATTTGCTGCGCACGGTTTTGCCAAAAGGGGCCAAAATGACCGCACTCGTCAGCATTGTGGCGTGGAAACGAGCACGGTGACCACCTCTTTTTATCACGTTGTTATTATCTCCTTGACTTGTTACAAAAGTGTACCAAGTTTCATCGGAAATCTATGTTTGGTTCTTTTACCAAAGAATCACCTTAAATTAATAAAGACATTTATTATATGGCTGGCTCTATGAGCGGGGAAGATGAAGCAAATCATGTGCTCTGATTGGCTACCTGCGTGGTCAAGATGAAGCAATATTGACTGCTCGGGATAACCCGCTATGTTCCTTTTTTACTGACACCAGCTCAAATAGCTTTTCGTTTGTAATTTGCACAAAAAGAAAAATATTTTCCGCGTCAACCCAAAGATGTTGTCTCTTTCTATTGATGGAGTCCAACAAAAAATGAAATAGAATGTCTTAACCCTATTCTGCCTGGGCTTTTTTTTCGTTCCTGAGCCTCGGGGGGGGGGGGGGGGGGGCAGATAGTGCCCCCCCCCCCCCCCCCGCCTATGTATCTCGAAAAGTATTGACGCTATGAACATGAAACTTACATGGTGTGTAAAGCATCCGAAAAACTTTATTTTAGTGGCAGTCTCGTGTCAATTATGACGTCATACACGCCATAATGACGTCATACGTTAAACAAATCCGCCATCTTGGATCCTAAATCTTGGATTTCTAAATTGTTCAGAAATGTCAGAAAATCTCCAAATTTGCTTTGAAAAATTCAAGAAAAATATAAAGATGCTAAAACGGCAAAGATTTTGGAAGGATTTCATCGTAAAAAGCAAACATTTTATGAAAACTGAAAATTAAGCAAACAAATCAACAAATTTAAGTAAAACGATCTGTATCTCGAAAAGTACTTGTGCTATAAAAATGAAACTTATGTGGTGAACGAAGCATTCAAACATGTTTATTTTAGTGGCAATTACGAATCAAGTGTCATACTTTAAACCTGTCCGCCATCTTGGATCCGCCATCTTGGATTTTTCAATTGTTCAGAAATGTCAGAAAATCACCAAATTTGATTTGAAAAAATCGAAAACAATATAAGGATGCAAAAATTGAAAAGATTTGGAAGAAACTCTTCGTAAAGAGCGAAAATATCATGAAAACGGACATTTAAACTGAAAATACCAAACTTGGCTAAAACGGCTTGTCAAACCTTGGTTGCCATGGAAACATCAAGTCACGTGATCAAAAAATTGGCATACCTAAATGTTCCCAGATAATTTTTAGGAAAAGTAATAAAGTTTGGCTATGATTACTTGAATGCTCTTTAAGTGCGATAAATTTGAAGTCAGCGCGGGCATTTTCTCCCCCCCCCCCCCAGACAGAATAGGGTTAAAGAGAACAAGAACCCCTGAAGGGATTACAAGCGGCCGATTTCCTGGGGGGGAGGGGGGGGCACTCCCTTATTTTCGCTATATAGGAACGTGCAGCTGGACAGGGTATGGTTTTTGAGCATTTTGGTTTGGAACAGGGTATACCAAAAGGCATTTTTGGGTATCAGGGTATCAGTTTCCCAGGAGTTGGCATGAAGATCGGTAATTGATACTCTGGCATAGGGTAGATGAAGTAGTCAGACAAAAAGAAACGCGTAGGAGTGTTAAAAAAGCTTTACAACTACAACTCGCAGTGCTGCTTAGTAGTTTAGCCTTTTGGGTTAGAAAGAAAATCGTTAAGAATCGTCCGGAATAGGGTATCTTTTTTCAACATTTAGGGCCTGTTTACATGGAGGGAGGGTGACCCGGGAACCCGGGTCACCCTCCCTCCATGTAAACAGGCTCTTAGTCTGGAACAGGTTCGCAAAATTAGGGTTGTTGTAGCCCAGCGGCACACCCCCACCCAAATTTTTTGGGAGAACCCCCCCCCCCCCCCCCGGGCCAATTTCACCTTGAGGGGAGAAAGAACAATGCACCCCTCCACCCCCTCGGTCAGTTTACTCTGAGGTTCTCCCGCCAAATCTAAGAGTCAACTTGGAACCTGCGTGACGAAAAACGTGACTGGGTGGTGCAATATTTTGGCTAGCGTAAGTTTGAGCTTAGGTCAAGTTTACTGTGTAGAAAACTTTAGCTAATGTCAATTGCATCATAATCAACAAGGGCACAGATGTGTTTTCGCTCAACGTGAAAATAAATTGTGAATGACATATATGCTGTGGAATTGTGTAAGAAAAACTGTTATGTTTTTGGGACCGAGTTTTATCGCTCGTTTAATGAGGTAGGGCTAGCGACATGAAAAAAAAACCGTCCATTTCTTGAAGCGGCTCGATGCCCATATAGGGCATCGGCCGCTTAATAAATTGAACAAAAAATGATTGATTAGTTAAAATACAACTCAAATACGTGGCAGTTGATAAAACAGTTGTTTTTATCAATGATTATTTTGATAGCTCACTTCCGATTCAAACAACAAAAGGGAACTTTGTGACAAGCTCAAGAAAGATCACAGACAGATAATCCTGTGTTTAAGTAGTCCATTTTCAAGATGACTTGGTCCACTACTACTGATTAATAAAGAGTAATCTTGATTTCTATGATTCAACAAAGTTCATGTCGTGTGTGGTGCTTTTTTGAATTCGTTTCCATCCATATGTAAAGACTGAGATCAGGAAGCTACCGTATGTAAACATTTTCAATATTTTCCACAGGCAGTAGAGGATCAAAATTGGACTTTTTCGAGTTTCGATTTATATGCTTTATACGATGACCTTTGTGAGTCGATCTATTCGGCTTTATACGCGGTGTATTGCGTTACTACATTATTCGATCATTAAGTACCCGCTGGGACGACAAAGAGAAAACAATAACAAGATCGAATAACGCAGTAACGCAATTCGACTCCTCTGCTCCCTGTGTCATTTCAAGTCATCAAGTTTCATTTCTGCTGAAGTAAGAAAGACGACTTTTTGTTTGTTATCCAACTACATTCTGAAACTCTGAATCAGCACATACATGATCAGCTTCACAGATTAGTATTAAAAAGAATCACTGTTCTTATGCATATTTTTGATTTCTCCACCGCAAGTATTTGAATTATTCATCTCTTGTAGGAAAAGACGATTAATAAGCTTATTCCTGACTTCATAGGTTAACTTTAAGATGCTCAGCTTCACAGATTAGTATTAAAAATAATCACTTTTCTTATGCACACATTTTTGATTGCTAGACAGAAAGTATTTGAATTATTCATCTCTTGTAGGAAGAGTGTGAATGTTAAAACCTTTCACGACAAACGATTAATAAGCTTATTCCAGACTTCATAGGTTAACTTTAAGATTACTGTGTAGAAACTGAAATATATATCTAAATGCCATCAACTAATGACAAATAGTCATTTGAAAACATACCTTAATTTATCTTAATACCACTAATCCAAGGACACTAATCACGTTTACAAAAACATATACCACGGGGTATCGTAACTGCGATCAGGAAGAGAAATCCCAATGCGGATTGCTTCATGCTCATACATGACCAGAGATTGCGTCATGTCAACCGTGGGATCGAATAACGAGAAAAGGTCACACAACAAAATTTAGCACATTTTGCAACAACACTGCTGTTCGCTGCTGTGGGACATTTGTCTTTGCTTTTTCCAATGCGATTACTGTAATAAACTAAATACATCTACGCACTTACACGACACTACAGAAAGAATGTGGAAGAGAAATTCTCTACTGGCTAATTTTAGATCGAGATGCGATAACATCATGTCAACCGTGAAGAGAACTAAGGCTAGCGACATGAAAAAAAAGTGCATTTCTTGAAGCGGCTCGATGCCCATGATGCATCGGCCGCTTAATAAAAAAATCATATAATAAATCCTTACCTTGTAATGTTCAGTCAAGATCGCAGGATATTGGCCTGGTTCTTTTTTTTTTTGCGTGTTCATGGACCTCGACTTTGTCTCT